>CP049706.1:1932138-2131729 GCA_004148225.2 Heterodera glycines | reverse complement strand
ATAGAAATAAAGGAAAACCACTAAAAATTGTTCAAACTTTTTTCAATTGCTGCTGAAGTGCCAAAATTGGTTTTTGCCGAAAATATTGTCTTTAAACAGTGGCTACATAAAGGTTTAACAAAATGAAATTCAAAATGCTTTTCATTCATTATAAGTCTCATTGGTTAGAGAATTGCATAGCAGGCGAAAATGCGCTGAAAAAACGGAGGAGCAAAATTGATGGCTTTTAATTGATCCAATTTTATCTTGCAACAAAAAATAAATAATTATTCAATTCCACATAATTCATTGAATTATAGCCCCCCTTGAATTAGAGCCCCCCTCTGAAATAAAACCTCCCTGTTGAAAAATAAAGCCTCCTCGAATTAAGCCCCCCGCCAAAAAATTTTTCCCCAGAAATAATTCCAAAATTTTTACGGCATGAGGTTTGTAAAAAAAGAAGAATATATTATTAATTTTTAGGCCTCGTAAATTTACGCTAATGTTTGAAAATTCATAACTCACTTCAATTTTAAGCACAAAAAATCAAGAAATAAGCACCTAAAAAGGCAGAAAAAAACAGCAAATTTTAGGTAGCAAACACATAAAAATTTTCAATTGTAAATGAAATTATTAAATAATTTTAAGTTTTTTCCAGATACGAACAAATTTTTAAAACAAAAATTTTTATTGAGAAAAAATAGTAATTTTGGGATTTTTTTTAGGCATTTGCCTAAAAATGGAGTCACTCGTTATTAGGTACATACACAAATTTTTTTTAGTAAAAATAACAGTGAAAGTTTTTAAAACTGCCAAATGTTCCTTCCTTTTATACCTTTCTCTTAGTCCACAAAAAACGATGAGTACAAATTTTTGTGCTTTTGGCTGAGATTCGATGGGGTATAAAAGCGATGCATTTTTCCCATCATTCATTCTCGTTCCGTTTTCCGCCATTGTCTTCCCCGATTTTCGGCAATGGTAACACAAGTTTTCTTTAAATTCTTTTAAATGCCGTTTATTTTTTGTTTTTTCAAATTTAAGGGAAATGTTTTTGGCTCTGTCGCTGCTGAGGAAGACAATTTTGAGGAACGCACTCGCCAATTCTTCGCCTTCGTCCACGAGGGAAACATCGGACAATTGCGTGCGCTGGTCGACTCGCTGGACGCGGACGAACTGAGCATTTTGCAGCAGATGAACCTACCGGATGTACAACCTCCTCGAGCCGCGCTTATGAACGCAATTCTAAATCGGCACACGGAAACGGCAGTTTTCTTGGTAAAAGAAAGAGTTTTTGTCTGAGAAATCGGTGATTTCCCCCCTTTTTCAGTTGGAGAAGGGCGCAGATCCGCATCAGACTATGCTTGGCCGACTGAACAATTTGAACATGCGTGAGCGACTTCAGCAGAATTCGCTTTAATGTGTTGTTCCAAATTTGCAGATATGACATCACTTTGGTTTGCTGTCAACAGTGACAATTTGGAGCTGTGCCGTGCGCTGATCGACCATGGTGCCAACGTGGAATCGGGAACGGACTCTGGCGAAACGGCGCTGCAGTGCGCATGTTACAATGGCAATTTGGAGATCGGTGAGGCAAATGCATCGTATAATTGCCAATGTTTTCCCATTTTCAGCCACCTTTCTCGTCGAGAATGGCGCCGACGTTAATCTCCCGGACACTGACGGATTTACGCCATTAATTGCCGCTTCCTTTTCGGGACAGGTGGAAGAGTTGAATGATTTGTAAGTTTTTGTCGCGTTTTCTTAGGTCGACATTGTGCGCTTGCTGCTTTCACGCGGTGCAACAGGGACGGTCCCAGGATTTTGGCTTGGGGGGGCACCTCCCCCCGTGTGACGACCTTTTTTTTTTTTTTTTGCTTTTCACACCCGTTTTTTATGTGGCGCGGTTTTTGCAAAAAAAATTTTGGGGTACAGGGGTCCGGCGGTGCCGATAGGCGCCGCCGGGAAAATTTTTGCGGTTTTAAATGCGGTTTGTTAACAGATTTTGTCCAAAAATGACCAGATTTTGTGATTTTGAGCCATTTTTAGCAGATTTTCATTAAAAATTTGTGGATTTTTTGAAAAATTTAGCGACATTTCTTGGAAAATTTGGGTGAGGCCAGGTCTGTGGGGTGGGGGTACCAGCCCAGCAAGGAAAACCTAAAAATTTTCAGCCAAAATATTATTTTTCCTTAAAAATTTTTGGACCCGGGGGGGTCTTGGGGGGGTACGTACCCCGCGTACCCCCCCCCCCCCCTGGGACCGTCCCTGTTGTTTAGCTGGCACCCCCAACCCCATTTCAAAAAAATTCAAATGTCTCTAATTGCCCCAAATTGGATTAATAAACCTTTTCGGTTTTAGGGACGAGATTTGCTCTTATGATAGCCGCCCTGGCGAACCGTTTGGAAGTGTGTCGTCTGTTGGTGGACGAATGGGCAGCGGATGTCAACCAAGAAGCAATCGACGGCACCACAGCTCTGATACGCGCGAGCGGTGAGGGACACGTGGACGTTGGTGAGAAAAAAATTGTGAAAAATTTCTTAATTTTTCCTCTTTTTCAGCGACTTTTCTCATCGAACGTGGCGCCAATCTTGACCACACCGACATGGACGGATACAACTCGTTGATGTGTGCAGTGATGAAAGGAAAGACTGAAATGGCACGGCATTTGGTGGTCATCGGCGCGAACACTGAACAAATTGGCATTGATGGTGCGCAGAAAATGGTCAAACTGCTCGGCATTTATGTAATTTTCTCCCATTTAAGGCAAACGGGCGCGCGACTTGGCTGAAGAAAGCGAAATTGCCGAAATGATTGACATTTTTCGTGCCGTGGCTGAGCAGCGGGAGGACGCAGATGGGTAAAAAATTTTTTGTTTTTGATCCAACAAAACCATCAATAATTCAGGCAACAGAACGAGCACCAACAACGGATGTAATCGGTCGAATGAGAGGGGGGAAAAGCGGCTCAAAAGAATTGGACGGATGTGTCGAATTATCCGGAAGATATTCTCGATCACTTATGTATTTAATGCTGTGTATTTATTCATATTTGAATTCACCTGTCGTGTTTGTCTGCTCTGATTGTGCATAAATAACATTCTTTGTATGATAAATTATATAAATGAATTATGACCAGGGCTGAGATTTTTTTGAGGCTGTGATTTTTTGTGAGTTTCGTTTTTTGGGAGAAAGCCTCAAAAATTGTCATTATTTTTGAATCGCATTAAAATGCAAACAATTTCCGCCAAACTCCAAAATTTTAACAATAAATTATGGTTTTAGAGAGGCCAATAAGGCTAGATTAGCATCCCTGACTTAGGTATATGAAGATCTTTAAGATGTTCTAACCCTTCGAAAAATGAAGATAATTTGCCGCTTCTAACTTTTTCTTTTAAGATGAACGAGCCCTGGAAAATTTGGACCATTCCATAGCTTTAGATGAGTTGATTCTAAAAATTAGAGCTCGGTGGGAACGGGCTTCCCGCGGGGAAACCCGGGAATCCGGGAACCGGCCAGTTTGGCGCGCCGACAGTTTTAGCGCCGTTGCTAACAACTTTTCTCATTATCAACCAAATTAAATATCTGGTATCATTCGATAGCTCTTGAGTTTCTAGTAGCCTTCAAAATTTCAAAGAATTTCGTCAGTTTACAAAAAAGTTATAGCCAAAAACCTCAAAAATTGACTTTTTCTTGGCTTTTTTGACGCCGTGTGCCATAACTTTTTTATTTTGAATCATTCATTTCTATTTTGACATGTAAATATAGAGCACACATAGAGCTTTCAAATGATGCCAGATTTGCTAAGTTTAACTGACAAAGAAAAGTTATCATATTTGAAATTGGGGGGCCCAAAATGGTTCGCGCCAAACTGACCCCGACCCCGGGAATCCCGTTTCCCGTCTTTTTTCCTGACGGGATTTTTATGGGAACGGGAAAAAAGGCAGGAATCCCGTTCGGGAACCCCGCCCCGTTCATTTTCGTTTTCCCGTTCCCGGAAAACATTTTTTAGCGGGCTTTAGACTCTCGAGTCTAGGTCTTTTGGGTCTCGGGATTTTTGGTCTCGAGCATCACTAATATTCACAATAAATTATTCTACATCAGTAAAAAATTATATTGATTTATCAATTAGTTTACAAGTTCGGCTCGACTGCAGTTTACGGGTCCAATCAATGACCATCCTATCTTTCTTAGGCTATAACTTTTTAAAAATCGGTCAATGCTTATTTTCTTGGTATCAAATGAAAGCTTAAAGTCAGTAGAGTTTTTTGTATAACTAAAATTCTGAGCTAAAGCAATAGACAAAAAGTCGAATATATCTCGAAAAAATATTCGTGTTTATCTCGTTGTCATCTTTTTCTTAATGTCAGTTTTTTGCTATCTTCTTGTATTTTATTTCCCGAGACTTTAAGCTTTCGTTGTTACATTGAACGTAAGCATTGACGCGAGAAAAAAAAGTTATTGCCTAAACATAGGATGGTACAGTGACGAGTGGCAAAAATATTAATGTTAGAAATATTTTAAATTATTATTTTTTTAATTTATTTTCTAAATAATAAAGCATAACTTAGCTTAAGCTTATTGGTTAGTCAAATTAATGAAACTTGATATTAAGCGGTATCTCTAAATATCCCCCTCTATCTTATGTAATTTTAAAAAATCTAGCAAAAGTTTACAAGTTGTAACCAAAAAATTTGAAAATTTTCGACTCAATATTAATGAATTACCGTATATGCTCTAATTATAGCCCGGTCTCTATTAATCCCGCAGTCTCCAATTATCCCCCAGTCTACGAGGTGTTTTGAAAAATAATCCCTCTATCATAATCCCCCAGTCTCTAATTATCCCCCCTTTTCTGAGGAGGTTGAAAATAATCCCCCATGGGCTATAATTAGAGCATATACGGTAAATGGGCCATATTTTTATCATAAAAAATGTAAGGTTATTTAAATGCATGAAACTTTTAAAAAGTTTCTTTTGGGAACCCTGCTATTCAGGGCAAAGCACAATATGCTTAATATTCATTCATTTTCTCAATTTTTGCCTTTCTCTTCTATTGATTTTCTTCGCATTATTTTTAAAGGAGACATTTGAAAATCGATTAAATAATTTATTTTAATAAGGCAAAAGCAAAACGTAAATATTTTATTTATATAAATTTGTAATTTATTTAGAATTTATTTATTAAATATTTTTACATATTTCGATGAATTTACAAAAATATTTTCTTGTTATTTTGTTTGGTTTATTTTCTGTAAATGTGACATCGAGAAAAAAGTTTGTGAAAAATCATCAAAAAATGAAAATAATTAAATTAAACATTTTAATTAATTATAAATTTTACCATATAATATTTTAAGTTTCATTAAAAAAAATATTCAGAGATTTGAAACCATACAAAAAAGGACCAGCTAAACTCATAGGAAAAGAAATTAAAATTTATAGAAGGTAAAATAAATTTTATTAACAAAGCAAAGTTACTGAGAAGAAATAAATTAATAATAAATAAAAAAATTTTATGGAATTTAAATTCGATTATTTTATATTTTTATTTTATGTATTTATTTTTTTTTTTCAAAAAGAAAAAAAGCTGAAGGGACTCAATTAGAAGATGCCAAAAATGTTAATTTTGCTGGTGAAGACTATAAAATGATGATGAAAAGGGAAAAAGTGAAGCTTAATAAAAGTTATGTATTTTGTAAAATAAATTTATTAATTTTTAAAAATATTTTAAACTTCCAAAACCAACTTCGATACCAAAACACCCAAAGCGCACAAAATTTCTTGACACGGATGACGAAGAAGCATTGGGGGTGGACCCAAGAAAAGGATCATATTTATATGGTAAAAATTCAATTAAATATTTAAGAAATTGGTTTAGACCAATGTTTAGACAATTGAAAATTGGGTTGTAAAAAATTAAATTTAAAATTTTTAAAATATTTTTAAGCTAATCGTGGCAAATTACGAAAACGCAAACGCCCATTAGAAGGAGAAGCATTCACAGAGAGAGAACAGAGAAAGTGGAACCAATTCCATGAGAGATTGTCATTGGACAGGAAAATAGCACGGGAAGAGAGAAAAAGACGGCGAAATGAACGGCGACAGGGAGGAATAAAAGAAATGAGCGAAGGTGAAATAGAATGGGGCAGAGAAGACATAGACTGGGAAGGGATGGATAGAGAGAGCATAAACATGGAAATGGCAAAAGATGAAAACAGACGAAGAAATAGCGAGAAGGAGCGAAACTATCACAATGGCAGAGAAAAAGAGAGGCGGAATGAGAAAAGCCATAGTCGAGACAAGCAGAGCAATGATGAGAAGAAAAGACGAAGAGGCAGAAAAAGACATTGAAAATAGAATGGGAAGTAGAGAAGCAAGAGAAAAACGAAAAAAATAGAATGGGAAAAATAGAAGCGAGAGAAAACGAATGTTTAGACCAATTAAGCGTGGTAATTTCCATAAATTATGTAAATGATGTTCATTAGAATTAGCATGACTATAAATAAATACCCAAAATAATTCAGACAAATTAATAAAGTGACAAAGTCTTGATTATTATAAAACTGGACATAAGGGAAGTTTTTAATAAATTAACTGGTTTAAGAATTTTTTTACAAAAAAATAACGCAAAATGCGTAACGTTGTTAACTCGAAAATGCTTTTTTTATATGGTGGTTATTAGAGACCGAACAACTGGGTTCGGAGGAACCCCAAATCCAGATCCAATTCGATCAATCCCGAGGCTTTGACTTCGGGATTCAGTGGGATTGGCAAAATGGCCGGGAAGGATCTTTTCAATCAATCCCGATGAATTAAAAAAGGGTTCGGGACGGACCCCGATGTCGGGATCCCGAATTTAATCCCCGCGGGATTCCGAGAAAATCCAGCGGGATCCCGATCCCGTCCGCCGGGATTTTGTGCTTAATCAATGTAAAAATCAACCTAAAAATTTATAAAGTTTGATGCAATTGTGTTAAGAAATCGGGGGGTCAGGACCAGGGGTGTGCGAAAACCAAAAAAATAATTTTCGAAAACGAAACGAAAATATTTATTTTTCACGAAAACGAAACACGAAATTCTCGTCCTCCGGTTTATGAGTCGCCATTTTCGGCGATCGCCCGTTTCGTCATCCCCGCTCTCCCCGTTCCCCGGCTTAACCGGGGTCATCCCCCTCGCCCGGCTACGACCCTACTAAATTGGCATTGTTAAACGAATGATTGGCGGAGAGTAACCGCGATGGCACTCAGTTTTTGCTTTAATTTTATTTAAAAAGCCACAAAATATGAAACAAGAATTCAGCCGTAATTCTTAACAATGAAGATTAAGAAACGAACAAAAATAATATGAATCCAATTCATTTACAAATTGTCCTTCAAATTGCACACCTGCTCAAAGTTATTCATTTTAAACGCCAAATTTTGTTTTTATAAATTATAGCGATTTATAGCAAATTAAAAAAACTTCCAAAAAAGTAAATTAATTTTGGCCCTAAATAAAAAGCTCACCATTCACCTTAAGAACAAACAAATTTGAACGCGAAACCATAAAATTGCTATTATTAGAAATTCAATTCCTTAATTATGAAAAGGAATGAATGGATGACTTTTGTTTGTTTAGCTTATTTTTGGCATTATTTAAGCGCACAGCAAAATCGTAATGCATATCATTTACTCAAATTAAAGTTTTTAAAATAAAATTCTAAGCTAATTATTAAGAATTAAATTCCAATTTGTATATTTATTATTTAAAATTATCGTCATAATAATATTATAAATTCTTTTTTTTCCGGCAAAATTATTTAAAAATATCATTTTAAAGATTTATTGTTTATTGTCAATAAAGAAAAAGTCCACAAAAGGGAAAAATCCGCTTACATTGAGGACAAAACATTAATTAAAATGTCCTCAAGAAAGCGCAAAACAATTAAAAACGAGATCGCCGCCAAAAATAAAATATAATATGAAATCAATAAAATAAATAAAATAAGCGACCAAATCACTTTTTGTTTGAATGATTAATAATTCGACTTTATTTTTCCGGTCAATTTACAGAATGAATAGTTTTAATTTTATTTTAAATTGATTTAATGAGTTTATTTCAATAAGTTTTTATCGAGTTGGTTCCAAATTTTTGTTACCCGCCCCGCAAAAGGTATAAATTTTTTGCCTAATTTATATTTCGAGTTAAGTCTATAAAAGGGAATGTTAAAGCGTTTAGAAGGTTTAAGTATTTCATAGGGATTCAGATCTGTTCGGCCATAAATTATTTTATGAGCCATGAACAGATCAGAAAGCTTTCGCCTGCTTTCAAGTGTTGGCAGTTGAAGGTATTCTAATCTTTTTGGTATGGAATGGGTGGAAGGCTGCATTTAAAAAGAACTCTTTTGGTGAAATATTTTTGACATTTTTCAATTTTTTTATTATTTTTTAGAAGAAATGGATTCCAAACCTCAGGAGCATATTCCAATAACGGTCTAACATAAGTTTTGTACAAAATAATCCAAATCCTAGAAGATTTGATTTAATAACCCGAAATAAAGAACGCATACGTAAATATGCATTCTTTATTATTTGTGTGACATGATTGGAAAATTGCAATTTATTATCAATATTTATGCCTAAATCCCTAATTGTATCCACAACATTTATTATATTTCCATCAATTTTATATATTTCTTTGGGGTTTTTATTCCCCAAATGAAGTACAAAAGTTTTTTTAATTGAGATTCTGATCTGCCATTTATTTGCCCATTCTGATAAAAATAAAAATTCCAAATAAAAAGCAAACACTTTTCCCATGAATTTATATTAGATTGATACAATTCCGAGGTCCTTAAAAACTGAATAAGTCGCTCCCAAGCACAAAAAAGTAGTGCTGTTCGAGACCGAAAATTCCCCGAGACTCGAGACCGAGATTTTTTCAAAAATTTTCGTATTCGCTTAAAAATCGCTTAAAATCAGGGCTCACATAAACGAAAAGAAATTCAATTTGATGCCGCCATGTATTTTTATTTGTTCAACGATTACCAAATTAAAATAAAATAAATTAAAAAAATAAGATTTATTTTATATAGTTGGACCACCCAATTATCACATAATTTGCAGGGTTTCACTGAAGCGGGCGTCGAATGCCAACTTGATGGAAACTGCAAAGATATTTCCGCTCAACTCCTTCGAGTACGGTGTGCTCAAAATGCTACAGTTGCACCTCAAAAACTGCTGCAACAAAGTGTACGCGAGTCCGTACGCCAAATGCCGAATCAAAGGATGGCGTAGAAAAGGGTACAAAGGCAATGTGCCGGTCAAAATCGGAGTGCCATCAAAGAAACGTGACGCCGGTATGAGAAGCGTTAAATTAGAAAATGCGAAATTTAAAGTCAAAAGTATCATTGGCAAAAAATGGCGAAAAAGTGCCATTCCCAAAATAATGATGCCATTTTGTAGGGTAACATTTAAATCCGCGAAAATCAATTAAGCGGTAGAAATAAGAAACAATTGAAATGATCGAAATGATACGTTTAACCTCTTTTAAGGCTGTTCTAAGGGCAATCCGTGTAAAGAAGGTTACAAATGCGTGGCCTACAAAAAGGGGGACGACCACGGCTTCTGCTGGCGAGGCCCACAGGGAGATGGAGGCTCGTCCTATTTCGCATTGGCTATTGCGATCGCTGGCATGGTTATTCTGCTGTGATCGGACTGCTGATCAGAGAACACTGATCAATGTGATCACAGGCCAATCGATCGGAAGGCAACTGTTTTTTAGGGACAGTTCAACCTCTTTTTTTCACATTCGGGCTTTTACTTTATCGTAAATTGTTAAAAATCGGCTTCCAAACATTTTGTTTTCCTTCTCCATTTTTTTGGTACCTTTTTGTGCTTAATTTTCTTTTTTCCTTTATTTTTCCATCATTTTTCTTCAATTATGTTAGAGCAATTGGCATTTTCCTCTAAGAAAGTAAATTGAAAAGAAGTTTTCTATTTTTGGTGTTATCACAGAGTGGCCAAGTGTGCATATTTCTAAGATTTGTGCTTATTTTTGGATTTGAAAACAAAAAATGCAAAATTTAAATGACTGTTTTTACTTATCGTTTTTAATTAAAGCGAATATTTGAATTATTATTTTTCAATCATTTTTGCACTTTTCTTCATGTTTTTCCATCCAAATTTGGTATTATTTTCCCAATTTATGGCCCAGTTTCTCCTAAAATGCCAAAATCATTTCGGTCACAAATCAAATCAATCAATTTTCTAATTTTATTATTTTTGTGTGTAAGGATTAGCAAAGTTTACTATTTAAAGAAAATGAAAAATTTACTTTTGAAAGCCATGAAAAACATTTTTTAAATTCTTCGTATTTCATAATTTTTTCAATATGAATGCTGAAAAAATTTTGAGCAATAAAATATGGAAAATGATAAAGATGGACCTAATGACGATGTTCTTTTGGAGGAAGTTGGAGCAGCAAACAAAAAACTTAACCTCTGTGAAACGCCATCTTCTTTTTTACGTTATTTTCAATTCAAAAGAGGTGATGCTAGTGCCAGATGCCGAATTTGCAAAGCCCAAATAGCGCGAAAAGATGGAAACACGTCAGGGATGGACCGTCACTTGAAACGGCACATTGAGTTAATTTTAATTTCGTTTCTTTTTATATTTTTTTAGAATTTACAAGGAATTTGTTTTGGCAAAGTACGGCAAAATGCGTTCAAAAGCGCACTTCTTTTTTTGATGAATCAACATCAAAAAGCCAACGAAACAATTATGTTTAGAGAATTTCCGTGAGAAAGAAAAATGGACAAATGCGCATCGTAAATCTCAGAAAATTGATTCACTTATATTACGCTTTATCTGTTTGTCTGTTGAACCAATCCAATTGACGGAAAAGAAAGGATTTTTTGAGACTATAAGAAGCATGTCCAAGGTAAAAACAATAAAGAATTAACTCTTCAAAATCTTATAATTTAGCTACCAAAACAAAGACCGCCGCTTTATGACAAAATTGTTGGAAACAAAATATCAACAAAGATAGAAACGGACACTCCAATAATCAATGCCTTTAAAAAAGTCATTTCAAATGGTTTAAAAATTAGGATGGAAAAGTACGAGAATAAAAGGTGGTTTATTCTCTCACTTTTATAACACAATTCTTTTTTCAGGTTTCTTATTATTGCTACTTTGGTCGATCCCCGGTATAAAAATCATATAAATGTGTTCAACTTCGAAGACCGAATTCAAAATAAAGTTTTGTTGGAAACCTAAATAGAATTAAACATCAATCCACAGCGCCGTTTTTCCGAAACTGATTTGGATGATATGAACCAAGGAACGCTTCAAACCATTTCTGAAAATCTTTTATCAGATTTTCTTTTTTCTGGAACTGAACCAGGACAAATGGCAAACTCACAAACCTGATATTGCAATAAAAAATGAAATTGATTCATTTTTTAAGGTAGAATTTTTAACGAATCAAAAATTATAAAATAATATTTTAAGAGTCCAACTCTGAACCCGGATGACGATCCTTTAAAGTTTTGGCAACAATGCACAACGTACCCGAACATTAAATTAATTGTTCCAAATTTTTTGTCACCACCGCCGGGCACTGTCGAATCAGAAAGAACATTTAGCAAGCGTCAGAAATTCAGAGGAGCATGCAAAACAACAACTCTTTTTACATTTCAATTTGACGAGTGATTTGGTTATTTTTTGATTAAAAAACTGATTTCAATTAATTCCATTAAGATTTCTCGGTTCCCGAGTCGAGAAATTTCTCGGGCTTTTTGGTCTCGGTTCTCGTATCGTTTCTCGGGGTCATTTCCGGTCTCGGTTCGGCAAAAATCAATTCTCGCACATCCCTAATAAATAGAGATATGTGAAGAAACATTTTCCAAAATAGATAAAAGGAATTTTCAAGCAATAAAGTCTTGACTCAAGATGATAAAATTTGTAGAATTTTAAATTTCGACTGGAAATTTAACTGATTATTTTTTGTTTATGTATATTTATTTACCCGATATATGGGCCTTTCATATACCACAAAATCATTTCATTCCACTTTATCATTCTCGTGAATAAGTCTCCTAATCAGACCTTGCTCAAAAAAGGGGCGGAAAAAAGTCTTGACTCAAACTTGAAAAATATTAATAGTTTACCCAAAATCTGAAAAAATTCTATTTATATAACTTTTGATACTGATCAAAAAAGTCTCTTATGCCAACTTGATCAGATACTCCTTTATGGTGATCGAGACACCAAAAAATACATTGAAAATCGGGGAAATTTTTCGAAAAAAATTCCTAGGGAGTTAGTAAAATTTCCCGGGAATTTTTGAATAGGTTCATTGGAAAGAGCACAAAATTATCTGCCGAATTGCCTTTTGAATGGTAGGGCTACGGCTTGTACATAAAAAGTTATACTTGGGTTGAAAATTGGACAACTCAAAATTGATCAAATTTTTGATCATTTTCCCTTGAAATACGGTAGAAAATAGTGATTTTTATCGTCATCAAATTCAATCCAAGTATAACTTTCTATCTACAAGTCGTAGACCCACCATTCAAAAGGCAATTCGGTAGAGAATTTTGTGCTCTTTCTGGTAGCCCAATCAAAAAATTTCAGAAAAATTTTCCCAGCCCCCTAGGAATTTTTTCTAAAATTTTCCCAATTTCAAGCCATTTTTGACTTTCCTGATCACCATGAAGGAGTGATCTGATCAAGTTGGTGTAAAAGCTTTTTTAGATCAGTATCAAAAGATAAGCTAGCATGAATTATTTCAGGTTTTTAAATGAACTCTAAGGTGGTTTTTCAAGTTTGAGTCAAGACTTTTTTCCGCCCTTTTTTTTGAGCTAAGACTGATCAGTTGCATCACTAGACTGCTAATGAGTATTAATAAATAAACTTATATTTGCTTATTAATAGGGTGTGAATTTTTTTTACGAAATACTTAATTTTAAAAAATGGTGCATTTTGTAATTCATAAACTCGAATGCCTTACAGCATGCTTACATAGTGTAAACTCCAAATTAGTATTTTTCTTTTTTGCAAAATTTTAACCCCTTCTGAAAGGTTGGAATGAGTTACAAAATCCATTTAGGCCTTGCTGAGCTCTTGTTTTTCAAAAAATTCGACCTAATTTATAAATTTTCATTGATAGATAATTTCATAACCCAATCCAAATTTCATTTTAAAAGTTTCTAACCTGACACAGTGTTTCTTCAGCGATGCCAAACTTTGCGGCATTGCCAACATGTCTTTAGCCTCCAACTGCACACGCAATGTGCCAAGTTAGGCAGGCAGTTCACTAATAGTTAACTTTATCCGCACCAATTGGATGTCCAACAGTTCGTCCGTTGCTTTTCGCTTAAAATGGTCATTTCCGTTCAGCAACTGCTCACAGTAACGCATCGCCATTTTGATCAGTTTGACCAGTCGTTGGTACACCATTGAGTTGCCGATGCTCATTTCAAACAGCCAGTTCTCTGCCAATTCTTTCAAATATGCCAATTTTTTCGCTAATTTGGCAAGTGTTTGTTGCGTTTGCTGTTCTGCCCGGTCTTCAACTAAATTAATTGAAAAATGCTATTATAGAGTTCGAAAATTAAAAAAAATAGCCTGGTCTCTTGTTTTACTTTAATATTTGACCTTGGCCTGTTTGTTTTTGAAAATTTTGAAACGGACAAAAAAGCCAAACTCTAAATCTTTAATCAATGCAAAATCCAGGCCTAGCTAGATCCAGACCCTGATTGAGACCTATTAAAATAGTAAAATAATCAATTTTCGAGTTTAATCTTGAAAAATATGAGAATGTGTGGAAGGCGGTGCCGAAACAAATTACTGGACTTGATTTTCGGATTTGCTGAAGTTCGGCAACCTTTTCCACAATTTCATTCAAATTCAATGGAGTGGAAACTGTGTAAACGGAATGCCATTGAACTTGCAAATGCGAAAATAATATTCATTTAATCTGAAATACAAATAAAAATTATGAAAATAATGCATTTATTAAAACATTTTCAATTTTTATTATACATGCAAAGAACAATCAATGCAATTCCATTCAGATGATTATGCTTTCTGTTTCTTTTATTTCATTTTTAGGGGCTCTATTATTTATTCGTTGGCAGGAAAAAATTGATCAGTGAAAATGAGAAAATTATCCATTATTTAGAGAAATGAGATTCTGTAATTTGTTGAGGGAAAAATTGTAAAATAAAGGGCCAATTATTTGCTATTAAAAATGAGAATAGAGGGAGGCACTTTGCTTCACCAACACTAAAAATATTACAAAGGCCATGAAATGCGCTCAAAAATTAATTACTACAAGAATATTTATGGATCCGAAAATATTGTTGAGTTTTAACAAAAATATTTTCAGTTTTTTTTTTTTTTGCATTTTTGAATTAAAATATTAATATTTCGGCGGTTGATTCTTTAATTTCTGACTTATTTGTTAGTGAAGGGACTGGCGAAAAATTTGGAGAAATTTTAAGCCCTTTGAAAAAATCCAAAATTAAAAGAGCATATGACACAAAAATATGAGGCCATTTTTGTCGTTGCGTATTTGATAGAGACGCCGTGAAGCACGGTCACGGTACGGTTAGACACCAGGGATGGGCCAAATTGAAAAATAAAAAAGCGAAATGCGAAAAGCGAAATTTGCGAAACTGAAAAATGCGAAATGAAAAAAAAGCGAAATGCGAAAAGCTAAAATATGCGAAAATGCGAAAGGCGAAATGCGAAATTTTTTCTACAACTTTTTAATAGTTAAAATCATAAAGCAAAAATCACTTTTAAAATTTTATTCCAAATTTAAAAATCAATAAAACGCTTTTTTGAGGCGCGCTTTTTCCAAAAAAACTTTTTGGGAAGAGGGGGCAGGCGGCGCCGGCAGGCGCCGCCGGGAAAATTTTTGAAAATTTGATTAAAATTTGCGCGGCGGTGCCGATAGGCGCCGCCGGGGAAAAAATTGGAAATTTTGATCGTTTATAAACAGCCGAAAATATTGTTGAGTTTTAACAAAATATTTTTCAGTTTTTTTTTTTTGCATTTTTGAATTAAATATTAATATTTCGGCGGTTGATTCTTTAATTTCTGACTTATTTGTTAGTGAAGGGACTGGCGAAAAATTTGGAGAAATTTTAAGCCCTTTGAAAAAATCCAAAATTAAAAGAGCATATGACACAAAAATATGAGGCCATTTTTGTCGTTGCGTATTTGATAGAGACGCCGTGAAGCACGGTCACGGTACGGTTACCGTGAATTTCACGGTTTTTTGGCTCATTTTACGAACAAAATCTGTTAACAAATTGCAATCAAATTTTAGATTTTCCCCCGGCGGCGCCTACCGGCACCGCCGGACTACAAAAATTTATTATTTTATAAAAATTGGCAAATTCGCAAAATTTGGCCATTTGTACAAATCTGTGCACAAATTGCACTCAAATTTTTAAAAATTCGCCGTCCCTGCTGGACACCAGGGATGGGCCAAATTGAAAAATAAAAAGCGAAATGCGAAAAGCGAAATTTGCGAAACTGAAAAATGCGAAATGAAAAAAAAGCGAAATGCGAAAAGCTAAAATATGCGAAAATGCGAAAGGCGAAATGCGAAATTTTTTCTACAACTTTTTAATAGTTAAAATAATAAAGCAAAAATCACTTTTAAAATTTTATTCCAAATTTAAAAATCAATAAAACGCTTTTTTGAGGCGCGCTTTTTTCCAAAAAAACTTTTTGGGAAGAGGGGGCAGGCGGCGCCGGCAGGCGCCGCCGGAAAATTTTTGAAAATTTGATTAAAATTTGCGGGCGGTGCCGATAGGCGCCGCCGGGGAAAAATTGGAAATTTTGATCGTTTATAAACAGCCGAAAATATTGTTGAGTTTTAACAAAAATATTTTCAGGTTTTTTTTTTGCATTTTTGAATTAAATATTAATATTTCGGCGGTTGATTCTTTAATTTCTGACTTATTTGTTAGTGAAGGGACTGGCGAAAAATTTGGAGAAATTTTTAAGCCCTTTGAAAACCAAAATTAAAAGAGCATATGACACAAAAATATGAGGCCATTTTTGTCGTTGCGTATTTGATAGAGACGCCGTGAAGCACGGTCACGGTACGGTTACCGTGAATTTCACGGTTTTTTTGGCTCATTTTACGAACAAAATCTGTTAACAAATTGCAATCAAATTTTAGATTTTTCCCCCCGGCGGCGCCTACCGGCACCGCCGGACTACAAAAATTTATTATTTTATAAAAATTGGCAAATTCGCAAAATTTGGCCATTTGTACAAAATCTGTGCACAAATTGCACTCAAATTTTTAAAAATTCGCCGTCCCTGCTGGACACCAGGGATGGGCCAAATTGAAAAATAAAAAGCGAAATGCGAAAAGCGAAATTTGCGAAACTGAAAAATGCGAAATGAAAAAAAAGCGAAATGCGAAAAGCTAAAATATGCGAAAATGCGAAAGGCGAAATGCGAAATTTTTTCTACAACTTTTTAATAGTTAAAATCATAAAGCAAAAATCACTTTTAAAATTTTATTCCAAATTTAAAAATCAATAAAACGCTTTTTTGAGGCGCGCTTTTTCCAAAAAAAACTTTTTGGGAAGAGGGGGCAGGCGGCGCCGGCAGGCGCCGCCGGGAAAATTTTTGAAAATTTGATTAAAATTTGCGCGGCGGTGCCGATAGGCGCGCCGGGGAAAAAATTGGAAATTTTGATCGTTTTATAAACAGCCGAAAATATTGTTGAGTTTTAACAAAAATATTTTCAGGTTTTTTTTTTGCATTTTTGAATTAAATATTAATATTTCGGCGGTTGATGCTTTAATTTCTGACTTATTTGTTAGTGAAGGGACTGGCGAAAAATTTGGAGAAATTTTAAGCCCTTTGAAAAAATCCAAAATTAAAGAGCATATGAACAAAAAATGAGGCCATTTTTGTCGTTGCGTATTTGATAGAGACGCCGTGAAGCACGGTCACGGTACGGTTACCGTGAATTTCACGGTTTTTTTTCACTCACGGTCACGATTCACGGTACCAATGCACGGTTATTCCGTGAAAAATTTACACTGGATAAAATTGAAATTACGAATTACATATTGTTTTCATAGAGAAATTTGGTCATTTCATTTTTTGGGAAATTTTTGCTAAGAAACAGAGCAAAATTTCAAATTTCCCGGCGGCGCCTATCGCCACCGCAGGCCCAATCTCTATTCTCTGAAACTTTTTCAACAAAGTCAACTACCAATATTGGCGAAAACAAATAAAAGTCAAGTTTCAAGGATGACCCATTTAAATAAAAACTCATTAAATTTCTTTAAAACTCGCTCGAAATTAGGTTATTTTGGGCAAAAGCAGTTAACAAATCTCAAAAATTATCAAATATTGTCACTATAACCTTATTTTTCTTAATAATTGGGCAAAGGCAAATATATCTATAAATCAAAAACAAAAACCATTTAAAAAAGGTCGGAATCGATTTTGAACGCAAAATGATGAGAAATATGCAAATTTGGGCGCTCCGCGCGTGCCAATGGTAGTGCTGTTTGAGACCGAAAATTTTCCGAGGCTCGAGACCGAGACTTGACCCGAGACTCGAGACCGATTTTTTATGGTTCTCATTTTTTGGCTCATTTACGAACAAAATCTGTTAACAAATTGCAATCAAATTTTAGATTTTCCCCGGCGCGCCTACCGGCACCGCGGACTACAAAAATTTATTATTTTATAAAAATTGGCAAATTCGCAAAATTTGGCCATTTGTACAAAATCTGTGCACAAATTGCACTCAAATTTTTAAAAATTCGCCGTCCCTGCTGGACACCCTGTTCCAAATTTTTTGGGAAAATTTTACCACATTCGCCGACAGGGAAAATTTAACTAAAAAAATTCACGGTCACGAAAACTGTGAATTTCACGCGTTTTTTCAGTCACGGCTCACCTCTAGTATTTAATTTAAATTGGAAAAATTGGCAATGTGACGATAGGACCGATTATAAATTTTATTAAAAATTCCAAAAATATTTACATATTTTGTACGAATATTTTTACCTCTTTATGTTGAAGTTCATCAGATTTTTGTCTTTTCATGAGCTCCCATTGGCCTGAAGCGCACGAAAAAGCTGTTGTTCTTTTTTTTGTTGTTGGTTGATAAGCTATTTTCGAGTTATTAGGGCCTATTTCTCTGTTTTATTTTAGTATGGCTAGGCGTGTCCGGGTTAGGGCTGGGCAAAGCTCGGCTTACAAGGGAACATTCCGAGCTGTGAGTGGGAAAATGCATATAAGCTATATACCATTGGATAGAGCGGGGTCGACTTGTATTGTGAATTTTTAATTTTAGCGGTGCATTCCGCCTGCTTCAAAAGTTACAGGGCCTCGAAAATCGAAAATTTGTGCTTCAGGGCTCATTTTCAACTTTTTTTCACTTTATATCAATTTTTCTCCACTTTACAATGACAGAACACATTTATTTTCAACAAAGAAATAATTTTAATGCATTTTTCATATTTAAAAATGTATTTTTAAAATCTTTAATTGGTTAAAAATTTAATTAAATTAATTTATTTTTACGTTGGATTCGAACCAGGACCCCCAAATTAGGAATTTGACCAACTGACCACCAAATTTTATGTGAAACACAGCTAAATTTTCGATTTTCGAGGCCCTGTAACTTTTGAAGCAGGCGGAATGCACCGCTAAAATTAAAAATTCACAATACAAGTCGACCCCGCTCTATCCAATGGTATATAGCTTATATGCATTTTCCACTCACAGCTCGGAATGTTCCCTTGTTAGCACAATGCTCAACAGTAATTTCTATCAGATAATATTATGTGATAAAATAATATAGTTAAAAAAAGATGCTGAATGGAATAATACTTAGGAAAAAAAGTCAAATAATTCACCATCTGTCGGGCGGACACGAACCCATAAACCGCCATTTTAACATAAGTAAAAAAAGCTCATTTTTAAATGATCTGCTCCACATTTTTAACATATTCACACCAGAGGATTTATATAAATAATACAAAAGGTGGCAAGCATTTGGTGAAAACATAATACCGAAATTGTTTGGAACAAATTACGCCTTAAATGGGTCACAGTTTTAATTTCAATTTGGCATTTAAAATTCATTTTGATTTTCAAACCGGTCCAATTGTTATGTCTTGTCACGGCATTCAATGCAATTGGTTTTATGTGCTGTTGTTGTTGCGCATTGCTGGCGGATTTTTTGTTGCCAATGCTCACCAAAAGGGCGTTAATTTCGGCACGGTATAAGTGGCTAAAACAAGAAAAATAAGTATTTATGAAGCAAATAATTTATTAGAAAAATAATGAAAATTATAAAAAAAATATTATTTTACAAAATATTAGTAGACAAAAAGCAAATTAAATGAATAAATGTATTTTAAATCGTAAAATGATTATTAATAAATCATTTTTTAGCTTTACTTAAAATAGTAAAGCGTTGGCGCATTCGCCGACGCCGTAACGCAGGAGGAAACGGTGCTGAACCCGGCACTGATATAAGTGGTCGTAATCGGCGAAAAATGTGCAAATTTAAAATTTCTTGAAAGATAAATCAACGGAAACCACCCAATTGTCTCCAAAAAGACGAGGAAAAGCAAAGAGCGGAAAATGCTTTTTGAGAAATGTTGATTTTCTAAAAAACATTAAATACTGGCAATTAAAGCACCTAAAATTTGATTCTGTTCGGTTTTAAGCGTCCCATAACCATTTTCCGCATTCCAATATTTAATAATATAAAAAAAATTCTTTAAAGTGTTGATTTAACATGTTGATTGTGGACCCAGCCAACCCGCAAATACTAGTGATGCTCGAGAGTCTAGGTCTCGACTCGAGAAAAGTCTCGGTTTTTTTGGTCTCGGTCTCGAGTCTCGGGTTTTCAAGTCTCGGTCCCGATTTTCGAGACTCGAGACCGAGACTTTTTTACACCCCTAATGATTGGCCTTTGGTAAATTTCTATTTTTATAAATTTTAGATCCTTTTTTGTCCAAATTTGTTAATATATGCGTGGTCCAGTGGGTTGTGTTCTTGGTTTTTTCCTTAATTTTGCGTTGGATCAGTTCCCCTCCAACTATTATTTTTTCTTCTCATTTTTCAAAATAAATTCTGTTACGCAACAACCCAACTGGAATGGATGTTGCGATGTTTTCGAAAACGGGGACCGGTAAATTGGACACCGGAAAATTGGACACCAGAAAATTGGACACCAGAAAATTGGACACCAGAAAATTGGACACCAAGCGGAAAAATGGACACCGCCGGAATTTTGGACACTAAAGGAAAATTGGACACTAAGATTTCCTTTTTAAAAAAAAATCAAGAATTAGGTGAAAATAAATTTGAGTAGAATAAATGGGTTAAATGAGGGATGATTGATCAATGTGCCACAAAATGCACCAAAATGGGTGACGATTGATCAATGTGCCACAAAATGCACCAAAAATGGGTGACGATTGATCAATGGGCCACAAAATGCACCAAAAATGGGTGACGATTGATCAATGGGCCAAAAAATGAACCAAAAATGGGTGACGCTTGATCAATGGGCCAAAAAAATGCACCAAAAATGGGTGACGATTGATCAATGGGCCAAAAAATGAACCAAAAATGGGTGACGCTTGATCAATGGGCCAAAAAATGCACCAAAAATGGGTGACGCTTGATCAATGGGCCAAAAAATGCACCAAAAATGGGTGACGATTGATCAATGGGCCAAAAAAATGCACCAAAAATGGGTGACGCTTGATCAATGGGCCAAAAAATGCACCAAAAATGGGTGACGCTTGATCAATGGGCCAAAAAATGCCACCAAAAATGGGTGACGATTGATCAATGGGCCAAAAAATGAACCAAAAATGGGTGACGCTTGATCAATGGGCCAAAAAATGCACCAAAAATGGGTGACGCTTGATCAATGGGCCAAAAAATGCACCAAAAATGGTGACGATTGATCAATGGGCCAAAAAATGCACCAAAAATGGGTGACGATTGATCAATGGGCCAAAAAATGCACCAAAAATGGGTGACGATTGATCAATGGGCCAAAAAATGCACCAAAAATGGGTGACGATTGATCAATGGGCCAAAAAATGCACCAAAAATGGGTGACGATTGATCAATGGGCCAAAAAATGCACCAAAAATGGGTGACGATTGATCAATGGGCCAAAAAATGCACCAAAAATGGGTGACGATTGATCAATGGGCCAAAAAATGCACCAAAAATGGGTGACGATTGATCAATGGGCCAAAAAATGCACCAAAAATGGGTGACGATTGATCAATGGGCCAAAAAATGCACCAAAATGGGTGACGATTGATCAATGGGCCAAAAAATGAACCAAAAATGAGTAATAAAACTTATTTCTTTATGAATGATATGATGTTTTTCTTCTCCTGAAGTTACAAAAATAATAACAAATTCATTTCCATATTATTTACGCTTATAAACAACATATGGCAGATTAAGATAAAGATCTTTTATGCCAAACCAAAATTTTTGTTTAGTAATTTATTTTGTTTATTTTCATTTTTATTTACAACAGTGTCCAATTTTCTGGTGTCCATTTTTCCATTGGTGTCCAATTTTCGGTGTCCAATTTTCTGGTGTCCAATTTACCGGGAGCCTTCGAAAACAACCCCGGAATTAGCAAAATGATTAATTGTGGGTAAAAAACCAACTCGTTTTTACGTGTTATATGTATATGAACTGTCTGACTTCACGCTGTCTGCACTCCTACATAGATATATAGATAAAAAAAAGTTGGGCAAAAACGAGTTGGGTGTCGTCCGCAAAAATGCTAACTGGTGGCAAGGCAAACGACGAAATGGAGCCAGAAATGACTGCTTTTGCAATTTTCATGCAATTTTCCGTGCTTATTAAGCATTTTGCATGCTTATTAGGTGCTTAATTATCATTTGGTGCTTAAAAATCATGCCCCTACTTAGGAATGTTGCTTTTTAGTAGAGATCGGGTTTTCCGGATCCACCGGACCGGGTTGATATTTTCAGAAGCAAACGGTTTCCAGATCCGTTCTCTCAAAATCCGACCAATCCAGAAAACCGGTCAATCCAGATTCGGGACCAGAAAAAACCGTTACCGGATCCGTTCCGGTCTGCTCTCTACTTTTTAGTATCAAAATTAATTTAAAAATGCAACCAATTAATTTATTGATTGTTTCATGGAAATGAAAAGAATTGATACAAATGAAAACGCTAATGATGTTTGTGTCATGAAAATGAAAAGAAGTGGAAAAAACTACAAGTGAAAAAGTGCAAAAATACAATATCATTCAACTTTCATAGAAAGGTGAAAAAGTAAGTGGAAAAATTATGATAAATGGAAAAAAGTGAAAAAAGAGTAAGCCCGATTTTAATTGAGTCATAAAAGAAGAAAAAAGATACTAACTCAGAGATCGCATTCGTCCTCGGATGCCAAGGACGTCCTTGGATTAGGGCCTCGCTGATTTGAAAAAATTGGGGCGATTCACAGGCTTAGGCTTGGTTGTGCCTAGGCTTAGGCCCAAGCAAACACTTTTAGCTGGAGTTGAACCGCAAGGAAATTTTTTTTGAAAATTTCAATCAATTTATTATAGATTTGGTTCCAATGATTGTCAAAACACAATGAAAATGTTTTAAAATATGTCCGAACTTCATGTTTTAACAGAACTCCGTGGGCCTGTTACTTTTTCCAAAAAATACAGTACCCGGACTTGGCCCTGGGAAACTGTGGGTATTTTAATGGTGCAAATAGGTCATTTTGTTTATTGCGCTAAAAAACCGCCGCACACTCGACTACGGCGGCCAGTATTCCTCCGCCCTCCGTCTCGCCCCACTACTTGCTTGAAATTTTATTTAGAAAAAATTTTGATTTTAAATTAATTCGTACCAAATTTTGAATAAAAAAGCATTCTCTTTGCTTTTCGGGCTTTACAATTCTTACTGCTCTTCTCTAGCTTCTCTGTATGTCGGCAAATTGTTCCCTCTTTTCCTTGCGTTTAGCCCTCTAAGGATTTTTTATCACTAAAAATCCGGGCCCTACTCATCACTTAACTATGATGCAAAAAGATTGTACATGAAAAATAAGAAGACGTAAGTTGTAGGATGGACAAAATAGTTGGATTTGATCAATAAAAAAAAAATAGTCCAAAAAATTGTGCTGGCGCCAAATTCCGACACATCAGTGAGCGCAAAATTGTCGGGGAATGATTTGACAAGAAAAATTTATCCCAAAAATATCAATTTTATCGTTTTGGGAGCCGGAGAATTTTTCTTTTATTTTTAAAAATAAACATACAACAAAAGTCTGTGGCGGCAATTTTTAATACAAACCATCAGAAATTGAAATAAACGTTCAAAAAGCGGCATGGCATTGCCATTTCATAGAAACAAATTTCAATGTTTGTCGTTTTGTCTACTAAAAATAATTGGCAAAAAAAGCCGTGAGGTCCGTCCCATCACTCAGTGCCAATAACGGAATTTAATTCCAGGGAACCTTTTTACGCGTCCGTAATTAGGCCCCTCAGGGCTTGGAAGGGAAGGAATGTTGATCAGGGCTGGGCGAAACTTCGGCTTCGAAAACTTCGGGTTTTTTTAGCTTCGAACTTCGTGCTTCGGCTATTTTACCCGAAGTTTCGGGAAAAATACACCCCTAAAGATTGAGTTTTCAATGTGAAAATACACCCTTACAAATTAGTGATGGGCTTTTGATAAACTTAAATTAATATATATTTATTAATTTTTATTCTTTTTTTTTCGCGGAAATTTAATATAAATTTAACAATTAAAATCGCAAAATATTTTCATTTTTGAACTAAATCTGTCACCAAAATTTCAAATTTTTAATTTTCAGTTAATAAGTTCTCAGTTTTATTCTTTAATTCTATAGGTAAATCCCGAAAACATTGCACCAATTGACTTTTCTCCGGATTTTAAGCCCGAATGTTGAATTTTCTTGTGATTCACCTATAATTTTCAGTTAATAAGTTCTCAGTTTTATTCTTTAATTCTATAGGTAAATCCCGAAAACATTGCACCAATTGACTTTTCTCCGGATTTTAAGCCCGAATGTTGAATTTTCTTGTGATTCACCTATAATTTTCAGTTAATAAGTTCTCAGTTTTATTCTTTAATTCTATTGGTAAATCCCGAAAACATTGCACCAATTGACTTTTCTCCGGATTTTAAGCCCGAATGTTGAATTTTCTTGTGATTCACCTATAATTTTCAGTTAATAAGTTCTCAGTTTTATTCTTTAATTCTATAGGTAAATCCCGAAAACATTGCACCAATTGACTTTTCTCCGGATTTTAAGCCCGAATGTTGAATTTTCTTGTGATTCACCTATAATTTTCAGTTAATAAGTTCTCAGTTTTATTCTTTAATTCTATAGGTAAATCCCGAAAACATTGCACCAATTGACTTTTCTCCGGATTTTAAGCCCGAATGTTGAATTTTCTTGTGATTCACCTATAATTTTCAGTTAATAAGTTCTCAGTTTTATTCTTTAATTCTATTGGTAAATCCCGAAAACATTGCACCAATTGACTTTTCTCCGGATTTTAAGCCCGAATGTTGAATTTTCTTGCGATTCACCTATAATTTTCAGTTAATAAGTTCTCAGTTTTATTCTTTAATTCTATAGGTAAATCCCGAAAACATTGCACCAATTGACTTTTCGCCGGATTTTAAGCCCGAATGTTGAATTTTCTTGTGATTCACCTATAATTTTCAGTTAATAAGTTCTCAGTTTTATTCTTTAATTCTATAGGTAAATCCCGAAAACATTGCACCAATTGACTTTTCTCCGGATTTTAAGCCCGAATGTTGAATTTTCTTGTGATTCACCTATAATTTTCAGTTAATAAGTTCTCAGTTTTATTCTTTAATTCTATAGGTAAATCCCGAAAACATTGCACCAATTGACTTTTCTCCGGATTTTAAGCCCGAATGTTGAATTTTCTTGTGATTCACCTATAATTTTCAGTTAATAAGTTCTCAGTTTTATTCTTTAATTCTATGGGTAAATCCCGAAAACATTGCACCAATTGACTTTTCTCCGGATTTTAAGCCCGAATGTTGAATTTTCTTGTGATTCACCTATAATTTTCAGTTAATAAGTTCTCAGTTTTATTCTTTAATTCTATTGGTAAATCCCGAAAACATTGCACCAATTGACTTTTCTCCGGATTTTAAGCCCGAATGTTGAATTTTCTTGCGATTCACCTATAATTTTCAGTTAATAATTTCTCAGTTTTATTCTTTATTCTATAGGTAAATCCCGAAAACATTGCACCAATTGACTTTTCTCCGGATTTTAAGCCCGAATGTTGAATTTTCTTGTGATTCACCTATAATTTTCAGTTAATAAGTTCTCAGTTTTATTCTTTAATTCTATAGGTAAATCCCGAAAACATTGCACCAATTGACTTTTCTCCGGATTTTAAGCCCGAATGTTGAATTTTCTTGTGATTCACCTATAATTTTCAGTTAATAAGTTCTCAGTTTTATTCTTTAATTCTATAGGTAAATCCCGAAAACCATTGCACCAATTGACTTTTCTCCGGATTTTAAGCCCGAATGTTGAATTTTCTTGTGATTCACCTATAATTTTCAGTTAATAAGTTCTCAGTTTTATTCTTTAATTCTATTGGTAAATCCCGAAAACATTGCACCAATTGACTTTTCTCCGGATTTTAAGCCCGAATGTTGAATTTTCTTGCGATTCACCTATAATTTTCAGTTAATAAGTTCTCAGTTTTATTCTTTAATTCTATAGGTAAATCCCGAAAACATTGCACCAATTGACTTTTCTCCGGATTTTAAGCCCGAATGTTGAATTTTCTTGTGATTCACCTATAATTTTCAGTTAATAAGTTCTCAGTTTTATTCTTTAATTCTATAGGTAAATCCCGAAAACATTGCACCAATTGACTTTTCTCCGGATTTTAAGCCCGAATGTTGAATTTTCTTGTGATTCACCTATAATTTTCAGTTAATAAGTTCTCAGTTTTTAATTTACGTTCTTAAAATAAAAAACCTATGACAAAAAAATCATTATTATGTAAGCATTAATTATAAAAAGCATTAAATTTTTTGATTCATTTTGAGTATCACTTTTTTAATATTTACTTTATTAATATTTCCTTTTAGTTTTTTTGCATTCCGAAATTAATAATATTAGGAATTTTATATCATTTCGTTGTATAATTTTTTTTCCTCTTATTTATATTGCACTCGACATGGCATTGAGTTTCTATTAATTAAATTATGCGATTAAATTATAATACACATTTTTACAAACTAAACATTTAATTGTCTTTTAATTAATTTAATTTTTTATTGGTTTATTTATTGTAAGATTTATACAACTGATAATTATTAATTTCGTTATCGTGTTTATAATGATTTTATACGAAAAATTATTCATTTCCAATTAAGCAAATTTGTTAAGTTTATAAATATTTTCTGGCATACATTTTATTATTCTCATTGGCAAAGTTATTTCAGTTAAAAATAAACTTCTCTATTAAAAAAGTTTCGAAATTTTTAAAATTAAATTTATTCAATAGTGTTTATGATTTAAACAAAGTGATATTTAAAAAAATTCCTTTGGTTTTGTCTTGTTTTAATTTATAGGTTTTTTTCATTTTCTTCATTAAAATATGTTGATTTACTTTGTAAAAGATGTAAAAAATATAAAATATATGTTATTTTTATTTGGTTTAAAATATTTAAAATTTAAACTTTCATTAGGAAAATAATGTTTATTTTAATACTTTAAATGCCGATTTATTTAAATGAATAATCATGGTAAAACTCTTCTGAAATAAGGTTTTATCATTACGAAAATTATTTTCTTGATTGGTTTATTTAAAAATATTATATGGCAATTTTTATGATTTAAATAGAATTTTGAAAAGTCAAATAAATATGAATAAAGTTTCTTCACAATTTAAGAAAATACATTTTTTATTAAATTAACTTGTTGTTGCAGACAAATTGGCGGGACGCCGCAGTCCGGCTGTTCTTTTAAATTTTCTTCTTGTTTTGTTAAATTTAAATTATATTAAATTAAAATTTCATATGTTTATCATAATAGGAGATCAAATCAAATATTTTGCGATGCTCCTTAACAGAATTCGTAATAAAAAAACAATAATTTTAATTAAATCTTTTTTTATATTTGTGAAAATTTTTCAAATTCTGATTTAAGAAATTTAAGTATACTTAATAGCATGCATTATTAAAAATCATAAAAGCAGATGGTTAATAAAAATAACAAAAAATTATTTTTAAAAAATTCAAATATCATTAACATAGATAAATGAATATGTTTGTGGAAATTAATTTATAATTTAATTAATGCGAATAAAATAATTTAAAACATTTCATTAAAAAAAAGTTCTACATTTACAAATTTAAATAAATATATTATGTGCCATATAATGAAAATAAAATTTTTTTTATTTTATATAAGTTTTAATTCAAATATTAAATCAATATTTAATTGCTACACATGAATCAAAAATTTTTTTCAAAAGTTTAATTTAATAATTAATTAAAGAAATTTAAATGAAAGTAAAAATTGAATAATATTTTATAATGAATAAATAAAATTTACAATTTTAAATTAATAAAATTTTTTTAAAATTTTATTTAAATTATAAATTCTTTTAAAAAATATGTTTATTTTGAATTGTGCAAAATTAACAAATTGGGCCTGTTTTTTCACTGCATTCCAGATAAATTTAACATTTAATCATTGTAAAATATAAATTTAAAAAAATAAATTAATGCATTTTGAATATCTGTATTACTGAAATAAAGAAAATAATAAGATTTTTTAAATATAATAAATAAATATGAAAATAAAATTTCTGAATAACACTAAAAAGATTAACTTATTTATATTTATATGTAACTTGTTTCTATTTATATTACGATTAATAAACAAGAATTTATAATAAATTATATTATTTTTTTTTATTTAACTTTTCCTTATTTTGATATTTCCTTGTCGACCTATTGACACATTCGCGCAATTTATTTTTTCAAAAGATTAGATATAGCAGTGAATATGTTTGTGGAAATTAGTTTATAATTTAATTAATGCAAATAAAATAATTTAAAAGGTTTCATTAAATAAAAAGTTCAACATTTAGAATTTAAATAAATATGTTATGTGCCATATAATGTAAATAAAAATTTTATTTTTTTATTTTATATACAGTTTAAATTCCAGTATTAAATCCATTTTTATTTATTAAATTTCTTTCAATGAAATATTATAATCTTATTTTTTCGAATTTCTTTTTGAAAATTATAGTAGCATCACAACCTCTTAAAGGTATTATTTAGAAATTTTTTATATTTATTTGGTTCTATATTTTTATTTCTCTATATCTCATGTTCTTAAGCCGAAAACCTTCTTATAGTTCGTTATTTTTTCTTGGAATTTTGAGTTATAAATTTATTGCATTTATGCGAGAATTAATGAGAAACAATAAATTTTAAGATATTCTCGACCGTCATTTAAATAATTATTTTATAAAAATAAATCCATAGGAAAAAACAATCAAATCTCAATAATAAATTATGATAAACATATATTATAATAAAAAACGTGTTTATATTATTATTATTATTTTATATTAGCAATTCAATTAAAAAATTAATTGTGGAGTTAATAATTTAATAAAAAGCTGAAAAAACATTAAAAAATTGAAAGATCAAAAATTAAAAAAAGAATAATGTTTAATTTTAAAGTAATTTTAAATTTAAAAAAAACACAATTAATTAAATAAACTTTATTAATTAAAATATTTGCCAAAAAAGCCACATTTAAAAAAGCACTCCAAAAGACTAAGAATTGAATTTTATATTTTTTTCAATAAATTAAAAAATACTAATTAATTTAAATAATTATTTATTTTCTTATTATAATAGTCAAAAAATAGGAATATTAAAGCATTATTATATTAGAAATAATAAAACAATTGCCTTAAATAGTCAGAAACTATTAAATAAATCTAAAATATTTAATTACCTATGGAACATAAAAAAGAAAAATAGCTAACAAATAAGCTATAATAATGAGAAAGACCAACAACAATGTTAACAAACCAGTGTCATTGCCTGATATTTAAATTTATAACGAAATACAACAATAAATTTCTGAAAAATGAATTTATATAAGAAATTAAATTAATTTTATAAGAAAATTGCGCAAAATCCAGATTTATTAATCAAACATTAACAAATAATTTCCAACAAATAAATTCTTATTCATTTTTTGTGAATAATATTAATAATACTTTTTAAAATTTTGAAAATAAATTTTAATTTTGCCTTTTAAAAAAGATTAATAATAAAAAAATTCATAAAAAAAAAATTCACGAAGGAGACAATGAGAAACAGCTTAACTTTAAACCAATAAAAAAATTATGGTTGCAACCTCGGCCGCGCCCCGACCCCGAACACCGCCATTTTTGGCAATTTTTCGGGGCTATCACCGACCCCGACGCATTCAATCCCGACAAACACTGACTCCGAAAAAACCGATTCCCGACTTTTCCAATCCCAACGGTCGGGGTTGCAACCCTGAAATAAATCCTTTAAATAAATTTTGATTTTATTTAAATAAAGAAATCATAATTATTGCAATTCTGTCAATGAATAATTAATTATATTAGCATATTTCTATATTTTGTCGAAAATTTTTTTTAAATATATTAGTTTATTGCTGATCTATTAATGCATTTGTGTGGGGTGGGTAACCGTGGGTGGACCATTTCAGTCCAATGATTTAATAAATAATGTTTAAATATAAAATAAAATGTTTAATTTAATTTATTATTTTTAATATTTATGTGCCTCAAAGTAAAATTAATAACAATAAATATCCAATATAAGAAAAAGTTTTTTTTCTTATTTAACTAATTTCGCCAAATTTTATAATGTTAATAAGTTATTGATTTCTCAGAAAAATGGGATTAAAAAATAATCTAATGCGGGCGGCCATTAAAAGATTCATTAAAACCAAACTGTTTAATTGTATTTTTAATATTTATGTGCCTCAAAAAAAGAAGTGTTTTTTATTAACTGAGTTAATTATTAGCAATAGACTTAATTTTTAAATATTTATAATATTCATTAATATATTTCTTTAAATTTAATATTTAAGGAAATTTTAGTATAGCGAAAAGTTTTTGCCTAGCACCGACAATAAGATAATTAATATTTAATACAATGCAATTTTTTGGGTAATTTGTAAAAATAATATTTTTGTTTAAAATTTAAAGTTACTAATTAACAATCTGCTTTATATTTAGAGCTTTTAAAATATATTTATTTATTGAGTTTTTTTGACATCAAAATTTAAGTTTCCATAGGATATTTTTAATCTTGTAAAAGCATGCAAAGAAAACATTTTATTTTCATATTTTTCTGTTTTTTAATATTTTCTATAATTATTTTTGTGTTTTCAATACTTGATTTAAAATACAGTTTTATTCATTTTTATCTTTATTATTTTCTTTTATCCTGTCTCATTTGCGAAGTATATTTTCGGAGGAGGTGCCGTGATTTCTTTCATACTGCACAATTTTTTATTTTTTAATCAAAATTTTGTTTTAAAAAGAATTCAATTAAACTCAAAAATTCTTTAATTTTTACTATTTAATTTTCAAAATTGATTAAATAAATGAGCTTTTACATAATATGCATGAATTTTTTTTTGTATATAGTGGGACTATTTTTTACAGACTTAAGCAGTGGGGCGGAGCGCAGTTTTCTTTAAGGGAATAAATAAAATATTAAACATAAATAATTATCAATTCTTATGTCATTTGCATAATTAATTCTCTCCAACTTATGTACATTTTATGAGGGCAGTGTTTATGTAACTAATTACAGTGATATAAATTTTTAAACGTTTTAATTTGATTTTTCCAATTCTTTCACAAATTTCACTTTACATATTTTTCATTGCTAATTTTTTTTAATCTCTCGTGGTGATTTCATATGGTGTTTTAAATATACTTTTTTATATGTTGAATTAATTAATTGTTCCTTTGTTGCTGTTTTTTCATTGTAATTTACTGAATTTTTTAATTTTAATCGATTTAATTTTTTTTTATTTTCCCAATTCATACGAAAATTTAGCCTCACATATTTTTCCATTTTTTAGATAAACAATTGATGACACTGAGCATATTTTATTCCATACTTTGGTTAATATTTCTGTCATTTTCAGTTTTTATATTCTTTTAATTTTAATGCCTAAATTAATGGAAATTTAAATAGAATTTAAAACTTAAATTCTTATAAAATTATGATTTGTTGTTTTATTTCATGTTGTGGTTTACAAGAAGTTCACGTCGACAAGAGATATATTTTTATTTTTTTCTATTGAGCTAAAAAATTAATATGTTTTTTCTTTTTTTATGGGGACAGCCTATATGTAATCAATTATTGTGATCTAATATTTTTAACCAATTTAAATTGGATGTTTTGCAATTCTTTCACAATTTTCATCGGACATATTTTTCCATTTTTTAGATAAACAATAAATAATATTATGCATATATACTTCGATCTTAAGGGAAATATAGTTAATTTAATTTGTTTTAAAAAATGCCTTTTTCATTTCTTTTAAATTCGGCTTTTTTAAATGTTTAAATTATTTATTATTGTTAATTTTTTTAATCTCTCGTCGTATTCAATGCAGTGTAATAGTACCATCTGTTGGGTTGTTTTGCATACATTTTGAATTAATTTTATTGATTTCTCTTTTTTTATTTAATATTTTCAAAATAATATAGGCCAAATCGGTTGATTTATGTAAATGTAAAATAAATTTTATTTGTTTCTCTGTTTTGCAAACATTTAAATTTCATTTAAAAGATTTTATTTAATGGCATTGAATTATATATTACTTTAAAACCTTTTTATTTATTGATTTATTTTGTTCAAATTAATTATTTTTATTGCTTTTTTCTATTAAACTTTTTACTACAACTTACATTCATTCTTCCTCATAGTCTCCTGTTGGCTTTTTCGACACTAATATGTATTTTATTATTTGTTTGATATTTCATTATTTATTATAAATAACTATTATTATTAATGAATTATAATTAAGTCTAATTTGCTTTTTTCATTAAGAATTTCATTAAATAATCGATTTTTTTCTATAAATTGTTTTTTTATGGATTGAGTGTATTCTGTGTGTTTCATTTCTATTCATATTAATTCTTGATACCGCCTCCCGCGTCTCCACCAACATCTTCTCCTTAATCTTCTAAAATAATTATAAAATTAAGATAATATTTTTAATTGTTCATTTTTGAATAATTTAATGTTAATTTTGTTTTGTTTCTTCCTTTATTTAATTTTTCTTTTTTATATTTCTTATCATTTTCTTATTGCTTTATAAGTGAATTGCAGTAAAAAAATATTAATTAATTACTTTTGCTTTTTAGTTGACAAAAGTTCACAAGTGCCCTGATTTTTAGATTGTCCAGAATTTTGCAAAAAAATATTAAAAAATGTCCATAAAATAACCTAATTTATCGCTTTAAAAAGGAATATTAAACACATCATAAAGGCATTCACTATAATAAAACATTAAAAACTTAAAACCTTTAAATTTGGACTATTAATCAAACAAATTTTAAATGAAAAAGAATAAATATAAATAGAATTTATAAATTGCAAAGCTTGTGTAGGAATTTGAAAAATCGAAAGAACGAACCATTTTTTACACTTTTATTCGATTTCTAATGATTTTTTTTTGATATTTAAAATTTTAATTTGGTGAACCGATTTGCACATGTTTTTGCCTGCTTATACTTAGCTTAGTGTAGAATATAGACCGTATGGGCTCGGGATCGCGCGGGACAACACCAATTTAATTGTTATTTTGAGCATCATAATCGCTTGAAATGACGTGAAATGACAAAGTAATTAATTGATTTAAAAACCATTTATATTAGTAAAATAAAATTCTTAACAATATAAATGAAAAATAATCATATAAAAATAAAAAATAATCAAAACTATTAAATAATATAAATGAATAACAATTCAAAAATTAAATTGGTTTCGTGAGAAATTAATATTTTGTTTTATTTTCGTTTACGAAATATTTTTTCGTTCTCGCAAGCGCCTGTTTAATTGTAGATGAAATTTTAAAAAATGCACTAGGCTAAGGCTTCAGTCATTAAGCACAAAAATACTTAATTTAACAGAGATATTTTAATTAAATTGAAAAACAAAAAAGTCATATATTCAAATTTATTAATAATACAATTTTTTTGCCCATTTTTAGGATTTACAATCTTTAAATAAAAACTTAGCACTCATATAATAAGGCATGAAAATATATTTATAATTCATTAAAAAGTATTGAAAAATAATAATGATTTGAATCAAACAACTATTTATTACATCACTACATATAAATTAAATTTAAGTTATCTAATGAGCATTCGTCTAATATTTTAAACCATAAAACTGATGTATAATAAATAACTTTTTAATCAAAATAATAGTTGAATATTTTGTGATATTTTTTATATTATTTTTTTAATCAAAAAAGCCAAAAAAATTATCAAAAATTTTATTGCACTTATGCGAGAAATTAATGAGAAGCTCTAAATGTAAGTTATTCTTGATCGCAAATGCAAGAAATTATTTATCAAAATACTGAAATGTATTCATCCTGATTTTATTCAAAATAATTAAATTTTAAAAAATGATTCGAATAGAAAGAAAAAAATTTTAAACTAAGTTAAGAAAAGTATTTCACATAAATTTTTTTATCACCAATAAACAGTAAATCAAAAATTATAATTATAAATTAAGTATAAAAATTGAAGAACACACCCATTAATAAATAAATCCTTAAAAATGCTACAAAAAATACATTAAAAATTAGGCAAAAACCAATTAAAAATTTGAAAAAATGTTTCTTTGTTAAAGTAAAAACAACAAAAACATAAATAAAATAAATTGAATAAAATAATCTTCGTAGATAATAAATAATAAAAAAAACATAATATAAATTATGCATAATTAATTTTTTCCATTTGTTTCATTGAACAAGAAAATACCAGTACTCGAAAAAAAGCTTTATGGTCATCTTAAATTGTTGAATACCTTATTTTAAAAGTTTATTCTAAAATAGCAAGGTATAATTGTGATTATGCAAATTGTAATTAAGTTTGTGATGGGTTGCGGAAAATATTGTTTTAACAAATGATGATTTTTTAAGTAATGACCCTTTTACAAGCAAAACTCAATCTTGTCAATATTTACTAAATATAATATTTTAAATTACATCTAAAATATAAAAAATTTTAAAAGAGAGCAGCAAAAAACAATACCAGTTTTATATTTCGTTCTCATAAAATTAATTATCGAAAATATAATGATTATTAATATAAACATAATTATATTAAAACTTTTTCATAATTATATAGCTATACTAAAAATATTTGAGAAATTAAAAGAAGTACTTAATTTATCGCATATTTAAGTTTAAAAAAAAGTTATCCTAAAATATTTTTAAAATATTGGGAAATAAATTTAACTATATATTTTTAAAGAGAAAAATAAATAATAATAAATATGCAAATTTTTATTTATTTTGTTTAATTTTATGAAAAATTAAATTTATAAAGATTCTTGATTTTTAAATTTTTATGACTTTTGTAAACATAATAAAATAAGTTTTTAATAGTTTTCTAATAAATTTTTTTGTCTTAATCTCTTGTCGAAGGTTGATTTATGTTGCCAATCATCTGCTGCTATATAATATCTTGAAATTATAATTAAGACAATTTTTGAATGCAAATTGTTTTTTACTCTAATTTTTAATTAATGCTTAATAATTAATTTATTGTATGATGTTAAAATTGTATTTTATTGTTTTTGTTTTCGGTTAGTATATAGGATTATTTTTGGTGTAAAATAATGAAAGAATAAATATTAATAATTCAACAAAATGAAAAAATTAATGACATTTCACTAGTAGGGATCGGATTTATAGTTTTTTCACTATTTTTTATCCTGAGTTCCCCATAGCCTGAAATGCACGAAAAACATGTTTTTTCGGCGGTTGTTAAGCTACTTTTCGAGTTATTAGCAACTATTTTATAGTTTTTTATTTTTAGCAACTAAAAAACTATAAATTTTTTGAAAAAAACTATTTTCAATTATTTTGGCGTTTTGCCTAAAATTTGTTAACAAAAATGCAATAAAAAGGAAAAACCCACCCCTAAGGATCAACTTTTTGAAAATTTTCAAAAATACACCCCTAAGAATAGACTCAAAAAATTTTTCAAAAATGCGCACCACAATGAAATGAAAAATTTCTCAAAAATTCATCTCCAAATTTATTTATTTACTTTCTTGACAAGAATTCTATTTTAAGATTTTTATCTCAATACTGATTTGGCTTAATATTGTTACCTTTTTTTGTTAAAATTTTACGATATTACACCCCTAAATTTGAAATTTTTAGCAACTATTTACCCATTTTTAGTAACTATTTTGGGGGTTTTTTAGAAACTAAAAACTAATTATTTTGGCAGTTTTTAGCAGCTATAAATCCGATCCCTAAGAATAACAAAATATAATTGTTTCTTATAAATGAAATAAATATCAAAAAAAAGTGCAAAGTCGAACCTAAAAAGTAACAATAAAATCATATTTTATTTTATTATTAATTTTATTTAAAGCACCCTTGGCCTAAAAAAATCAATAATTGATATATAAATTAATAATCAGTTAATGCTTCATTTTTAAAAGATATTTTAGGTCTATATAAATTTTCTTTAAACTAAATTAACGATCATATTTCTTGAATAATTTCATACGGCATAAATAATGCTACATTCAACCTGATAAAAATAAACTTTAAACTTTTCAACAAAATATCAAAATAAAAAATATTATATAATTTAGATTTTTCAAAATAATGCATAAAAATAAATAAAATCAAATTACAAAAATGAAACAATTGTTAATTAATTCTTTAAATTTTTTAACCTAACTTTTTAAAAACTCAAACACAAGGTCCTGATTTAAATATGTGTCGGTTTGATCCCACTTTACAAATTATACGGCTACTCATTTGACTTTTTTCATCTGAAGAGAGAGCTGTTTATTTTGAAAATATTTTTTGAATCGTAATTTTGTCAAATTTCCTTTTAAATCAAAAACTTCGAAGAATTTCAAATTTTGACATAAATATTTGTACTATGTTAATTAGTTTTAATGAAATTCCTCTGACATTGATTTTTCATTTTGTGGCAATAATTTTTTTATACTTTTGTAAAAAATTTACTTTATTATTCTGGTAGACAACACTTAAAGCTATTTAATGATACCATTAAATTTTAATTTAGGTGAGAACAATAAAATTTTGTTGAGAGACGGTTTTACCGTTCACAGATTCGGTCGCGATAATCGACTGTCAACAAACGAAGCGATTCGCGATTAAATTTATTTTCATTAACTTTTCAATTTATTTATTCAAGAAAAATTAATTGTATTATTCGGGACCAGCTAAATTTTTCACAATTTTTTGTATTTTAAGTGACATTTGTTTTTGTTAAATTAATAACGTATTTTATTTTTAATTAAAAATCTGTTTAATTGGGTTTATTTAATTATTTAGTTTTATTTTCCAATTTGAGTTTCGTAATTCTCATATGTATAAGATACAAATGTTATAATTTTTTTATTTAATAAAAAATAAAAAAGCACTTATTTATTAGGTCTATCGAATCATATAAAAATAATAATTCGGCTCCTTTGAGCAAGGCATATCAAATAAAATCATATTAGTTTTTTGACAAATTTTAAAAATTCAGTTACCTTTTTTAATAAATTTGTTTCAAAATAGGGCCCAAACTTAATTTAGGGACGAAAATTAAAAAATAGGGATTTTCAAGGTCGAACACCCAAAATAGGAGAGGTATAGGGGTTTATATGTAATACCAAAATATTAAAAAAGTATTTTATTGATTTATATTTATTTTTTGAACGAATAAATTCAAAATTATATAAATTATTGTTTTTAGCCACTTTTACTTTTGTTTTTGTAAAATTATGTGATTCCAATGATGATTAAGAGTTTTTAATTGTTTTTTAAATGTATCGTTAATTTATTATCAAACTAAATCACATATTTGTTTAATAGGTTAAAATGTTTAAAATTTCACATTTTATATTGGTATTTTATTTTTTCTATAGTAAATTTTCATCTAATCGAATTATGCCAAGATTACTATTGATAAATTTTTAATATTCTATTAAAAATGAGTGCCTTAACGTACGTTGCTTCTTTAAGCATTTTGAAGCATAAAAAAAGAGAAAAATGGACAGGAATATAAACAATGAAAAAATAAATTAGAAAAAAATCAATAATGATTTTTTACAATCTTCTAAATAAAAAGAAGCAGATGATAAAAAATGTTATTTAATATTTTTAGATAAATATAAAACTGAGAATTGCATTTTTTAATATTACAGTAAATAAATTAAATTTTTTTGGTTTGGAAAGAACAAATATTAAATCATTCCTTTTAGCACCCATAAAATATAGTTTAATTTTTCATTTCTTTACATTTTTATTAAAAAAAATTTATAATTATAATTTATAAATTGGTTATTTGTAAATTTACAATTACTTTCATACAGCTTAATTTAGAGTAATTAAACTTAAAAATTTGACATTTAAATAATGTAAATCATTTTGAATCTCTTGTAAAGTGGCTGAATTAAATCAAATATGGAAAAGTGATTTATTATTATTATTTAATTATTATTTAGTCAAAGCTCAATTTCATCTATTTATTATTTATTTTTGAATTTTTAATTAAATCAAAAGAATAAAAATTTAAGAACTTTTAAAACTGTTAATAAATTTTCAAAAAGCTTTTATTAGAAATTTTTGGTTTAAATTAAAAAAATTTATTTACTCTTCAAAAACAGCGTTATTTAATGAGGCAATTGTTTTGTGTCCTTCACTTTTAATACTTAATTAATGATTTCATTTTCATGGTTTTAGAATTTATTTTTGATAAAAATTAATTTATATTATTTGTTAATTTTTACTTTATCAACTTTTTCAATAAAAATATCGTAGCTTATTTTTGATGTGGATAATTGACAGTATCTTTTTGAATGTTTATTTGTAATTCAAGTGGAAAAATTTGAAGTTTTTTCATTTTTTAAACAGGTTTTCACCAAAAAAATGTTTAATTTCTGGCGTTTTGGAAAAATTAAGCGAAATTTTTGGAAAATGTGGGTGATGGAGGTCTGTACCACCCCGGGACCGTCCCTAGTCAGTTTAGAACTGTTTAAGGACTATCTCTAACTTAACTTTTTTTTCAAAGTCAGTTAAATTTTTCAAGAATTAAAAATTTTAAAGATATAAAAAATTAAATTCACAAATTTCTTTTTAAGTGATAGGAATTTAAATTTTTGTTTTAATGAACTTTAATTAAATTTTCTTTCTCAAATTTAAGATTTATTCAATTGATGCGCAAGAACGGGCGGATGATGGCAAAATGCATTTGATGGAGGTGAACAGAGAGGGCAATCTGATCAAGTTGAAGGTGGACGACGGAAAATGTAAAAACAATAAATCAATTTAATTTTTTATAAATAATTATAAATTTTAATTATTATTTGAATTTTTGTTTAATCTCAAATAAATTAAAATAAATTTTAGAAAACAATTATTTAATAATTCAAACAAAAAAATATTTTTATTATTTTCATTTTGCTATAATTAAAAATGATTTCTTTCATTTATTATTTTCAATTAACTAGCGGGGTCAGCGCCTTCGGCGCATCCCCCGCTAGGTAGTACGCTTGTATTATAGGATTATGAATGATAAAATCGACTGGCTCGGCCGCTTCGTGGCCTCGCATCCTATTCTTGGCTTTTTCTCCAATCGCCGGGACTCAACCCACCAGCATTTCAATCACTGGGACTCAATCCACCAACATTCCAATCAACGGGACTCAATCCACCAGCATTTCAATAACTGGGACTCAATCCACCAACATTCCAATCAACGGGACTCAATCCACCAGCATTTCAATCACTGGGACTCAATCCACCAACATTCCAATCAACGGGACTCAACCCACCAGCATTCAATCACTGGGACTCAATTCTTCTGCATTTCAATCACTGGGACTCAACCACCAGCATTCAATCACTGGGACTCAACCCACCAACATTCCAATCAACGGACTCAACCCACCAGCATTTCAATCACTGGACTCAATTCTTCTGCATTTCAATCACTGGGACTCAACCCACCAGCATTCAATCACTGGGACTCAACCCACCAGCATTTCAATCACTGGGACTCAATTCTTCTGCATTTCAATCACTGGGACTCAACCCACCAGCATTCAATCACTGGGACTCAACCCACCAGCATTTCAATCACTGGGACTCAATTCTTCTGCATTTCAATCACTGGGACTCAATTCTTCTGCATTTTCAATCACTGGGACTCAACCCACCAGCATTCAATCACTGGGACTCAACCCACCAACATTCCAATCAACGGGACTCAACCCACCAGCATTTCAATCACTGGGACTCAATTCTTCTGCATTTCAATCACTGGGACTCAACCCACCAGCATTCAATCACTGGGACTCAACCCACCAGCATTTCAATCACTGGGACTCAATTCTTCTGCATTTCAATCACTGGGACTCAACCCACCAGCATTCAATCACTGGGACTCAACCCTCCAGCATTTCAATCTCTGGGACTCAAATCTCCGGCATTCCAAACAATGGACTCAAATCTCCGGCATTCTAAAATCTCTCCCTTTCATTTCTTTTACTCTCTTTTCTTTTCCATTGCAATTTACTCTCTTTTTTTCCCACTCCCTCCTTCTCCCACACACACGCACGCGTCCAACAGACTGCTGCTGCACAGCAGCACGCGTCTGTTCACTGTATGCCCCTCTCACCCGCCGCTGCCCGCGTAGACAGACAATCAGACAGTGCACTATTTTCCCACCTTTCCCTCGCTCTACTTTTTTCAAATTCATTTTTAACGCAAAACTCAAACAAAACGCCACACAAATTCAAACACTGGACACATGATACAGACACTCAACTTTATTATATAAGATTTTTCTAATGAACATTCCAAGGGCACTCTGTTCGAATTGCGCGCTCTTTTGAACACCCTTTGCTGGCTGATAGGCTTTTTCAAAATTATAGTCTTTCAATTTAAAAATTATAAAATATTTAATAATCATAAAAAGTAGGGTTCGAGCCCCGTGGGCGGGGGTGGCTTTTCGCGGGGGCGGGGGTTGGCGGGGGTCAGAGTCGCGGGGGCGGGGGCGGGGGTGAGAAATTTCTCGCCACCGGGGACGGGGGCGGGGGTTTGTTTTTAATTAGCTCCAAAAAATCTCACAAAAAAATATTTTTTTTTTAATGATGTGTTTGGCTCCACATTCCTTTATCGATGTATCGCTTCGATTCAATTCTTTTTTGGTATAATTGCACAGATATTGTCTAAAAATGACCAAATTTAAGGATTATAAATTATGCCAGAATAGTCAATTTTTATGGGTGTTTTTGTCTAAATCCAGGGTTTCTATTTAAAAATTTTCAAAATAAGAATAAAGGCCAAAAAATAAGATTTTAGGGTCAAAAATAAGAACATTTTGCAAAATTGCTTCAAATATTTTTACATTTTATTCGATCAAAAATGTATTCTATTATTATATTTTTCATAAATTTCAGTGCATTCGGGATCACTAAATCAGATTTTTAACATTTTTTGCGGCACAATTCCAAAAAACTTGGTGAATGTGCGAGGGGAGAGGTCCGGTGGTGCCGATTGGCGCCGCAAGCGGAAAATTTTTAAGACTTTATTTGAATTTTGTTAGAAATTAGCCAAATTTTTTAGAAATTTCCCTTTTTTAGATGAAAATAAGGTAGTACCCCAAAACCAGAACACTAACCACTTAACCACAAATATTTTAAAAAAGGTCGCGGGGGCGGGGGATGCTGGGGTCAGAGTCACGAGGGCGGCGACGGGGGTGAGCCCCAAAAACCTGTCCCGCCCCGGGGACGGGGGCGGGAGCGGGGCTCGAACCCTATTAGATTCTTATATAATATACATTTAAAATCATAGAACTTAAAACATTAATTAATATTCACCCAATTAAAATTAATAAATATTACTTTGAAATGCTAAATAAGAAAATTAATAATCGCATTTACTAAATTTTGAAAGTTTATTTTTTAATTATATAAAATAATTTATCATATTATTTATGGTTTATTTTTTAACTCAGAGTCAATATTTTATTCCTTTTTTTTACTTTCATGCTAAACGACAATATTAGTAAATAATTTAAATTATTATTATAAAATGTATTTGTTTTTTGTATTCATTTTTTGATTATAATTTTTGCTAATTTTCAGTAAAAATTTTTTTAATTCACCCGTTCTCGATTTGTCTTCTTATCAATTCGTTAGCGTGATCTTCGCACTATCATTATAATCTAAATATTTACGTGGAAAACCATAGACCTAAAATTAAATTGCAATTAATAAAGTAAAAAAATTTAAAAAAAATTTTTGAGAAATATTTATTTGGAAGATTTAAATCAAAAAAAAAATAATTTTATTGAATTTCAAAAAAGTTATGGATAAAAAATATCTGACTTAAGACTTTGAAATTTTACAATCATACCTTTTATATCCTTTTAAAAATTAATATTAATCACCATTATTACCATGTAAGCAACAAAATATATTTAACCGAAAAGAAATTTACCTTTAAAAAGATAAAATTAATTAAAAACAGAATAATGAAAAAATATTATTATATAGTTTGTGTACATAAAATATCCATTAACAGATGATAAAGTGAATTTTATTAATCATTTGAATAAATTCAGTGATTAAGATCAAAAATTAGAAGAAGAAAAATTTATGGTTATTTAATTTATTCAACCTAATTAGATAACATAATAATTAAAACAATTGAATAATTATCATACACTATCTGACTAATCTATTGTGGTTTCTCCGACTGATGAAAATTTCTAATAAAATATATTATAATAATTTTTTTTAATTTTAAACGGATTTATTTACATTTTTATATTGCCGCCTGCCTTTAAGCAAACATTGTGCATGGAGTTGAAATATAGCAAAAAAAAATGAAATATTTTTTAATTTATAATCAAAATATAATTTTCACGAAGTAATATGTATAATACTTTCGCTTCAAATAAATTGAGAAAAATTTAAATTATGAAAATAATAACCATTGAAATACCAAACTTATAATATGCGTGATAAAAAAATTGTTTAAACGTTATTCAACCCAAATTTACTTATACATTTTGCGCATAATAATTGCTCGAACGTAATTTTACATTTTTGATTTTTAAAAAGTATAAAAATTTTATTGGAAATTTTACTTTAACAATTCTTCTACGCCGTAATCAAACGCGGTAGCCTTTACCATGAGAATAAATCAAGCAAAAATTTAAATCTCAATTAAAAAATATTAACAAAATAAATTAAAAACAAATTCTAACGGCAAAAGTATAACGAACACAAAAAAATTTAGTCCAAAATGATTATTTTTTGAAATAATTAAAGAAAATTTGATTTGAAAATTTTCATTAATTTAATTTAGTTTTAACTTTTTGATTTATAAAATAAAAAACAAAATAAAATTTAATTTTGTATTATTTTCACTTGAAATAAATCAAAATTTGAATTTTTAAAATTCCCGGTTCCCGGTGCCGGACGAAAAGCGAGGTCCCGGTCCCGGCTTCTCAGGTCCCGGCAAGTCGCTGTCCCGGTTTTGCCCATTCTCGGTCCCGCTGCACTCTAGTTTAGATATAGTAATATAATTTTATTTTAAATAGGTTTTCTAACTAGTTGTTTTCTTTTAATATTTAATAGTTAAGGAAATGGTGTTTGCTTGCATATAAAAATACACAATATTATTTGTCATTATTTTAAAGAATGCAATTTCTCGTTAAAATTTTTAACTTTATTTTTTTAATGTCATCCATACAAAAAAATTTTATTATTAATTTTGGATAATATTTATTGAAAATTTTGTAATTGTAATTTCATTTATAAAAATGTTCTTAACTATCAAAAATAATAAAATTTCTTGCAGAAGATTTGTTTTATCTCGCATTCCGTATTCCTTCATCTTTAGAATAGATTAAAATAATATTTATTTGTTGTTAATAATTTGTTTTTTCTTCATTGACAAAATTTATAGTTAGAACATTTTTAATGTAATATAATAATTGAGACCAGTTTAATTGTTTTATTTTTTAATTTTCACAGATATTTTAAATGTATAAATTATTTGGTTTAAGTTTCAATTCTTATTTCATAATATTTTTAAAAAATTTATTAATGTTTATATATTTGATAAAGAATATGAATAAAAAGTTTATTCCTCTTTGTTATAATTCATAGTCTAATTCATATTGCAAAATAAATATTCTTAATGTTTTTTAATCCAAGAATTTGCCCCATTATTAAGGACTCATTTATTGATAAACAAAAGTTAATTAAAAATATCAAGATTAAGCCAATACAGTTAACTTTTTTATTCATGATATGCCTATTATTATAAATTAAATTCATTATAACTTTCTGTAAATAACAAATTTAAATATATTGTTTTTTTTTTGCTAATTTTATTATTGAATTAAGCATTAATTATGTTTAATGAATTTATTTTATTGATTTTCGTTAGAAGATACCTTCCATTATCTGTTTGTTCTTATTCAAGGCTCTCCTACTTTGCAAATCTTTTACAGAGAGCATAGAAATTCATAAGCCTTTTTTTGGTTTTTATAATTAAATTAATTCTTTTACATAATATTAAACCAATAAGAATTATTTTTATATATTTTTTTGTTTGTTTTTAAAAAGCAATTACTGTTGCTATTTATATAGATTTTATCGTAGTAATAATTTTTGTTTTTGTTGCCTTTTATTCTTCAAGGGTCATCATTTTTTACATTTAGCTTTTATAGCTTCGTTTCTTCTGCTTATTGTTAATTTTAAATCATGTCCTCCACTTCACAATAATCTTATAGAAATTTAAATTTTGGGTTAAATTATTATTTTAATTTTCTCGCTATTATTTATATCTATTGTTTGTTTAATTTGACAATTATTTTGTGATTTGACACTTATTTTTTGTGATTTTGACTACAATTTATGTTTTATTTTTATTTTCATTTTATTTGTTTTTTACGCCACTGTTAGAGTGCATAGCACCTTGTGGTTTGTTCGATAAATAAATTATTTATTTTATGTATACAAATTTATGATTCACTAGTTTTGTTTTTGTTAATTTTTTTAAATAAATATTTGTTTTGAGTTTTCTGTTTTTTGTTGAAAAAACAAGGCGCACTTGCATGCTCATCACTTATTTTTGGCTTGGCATTAAAGATAAAGATTTTTTCCAACACTTTCTAAAAATGTTTAATCCACAGCAGGTTTAGCAAAAAATAACAATGAAAATTTAAACTTAACAATCTTCCAAGAATTTGTTTGTAACACTCAAATTCGCCTTGATTCTATCCAATCCAGACTATCCATTTTCCGAACTCTTCTATTGTTTTAGCATATTTAAATCAGGACCTTGTGTTTGAGTTTTTAAAAAGTTAGGTTAAAAAATTTAAAGAATTAATTAACAATTGTTTCATTTTTGTAATTTGATTTTATTTATTTTTATACATTATTTTGAAAAATCTAAATTATATAATATTTTTTATTTTGATATTTTGTTGAACAGTTTAAAGTTTATTTTTATCAGGTTGAATGTAGCATTATTTATGCCGTATGAAATTATTCAAGAAATATGATCGTTAATTTAGTTTAAAGAAAATTTATATAGACCTAAAATATCTTTTAAAAATGAAACTTTAACTGATTATTAATTTATATATCAATTATTGATTTTTTTAGGCCAAGGCTGCTTTAAATAAAATTAATAATAAAATAAAATATGATTTTATTGTTACTTTTTAGGTTCGACCTTGCACTTTTTTTTTGATATTTATTTCATTTATAAGAAACAATTATATTTTGTTATTCTTAGGGATCGGATTTATAGTTGCTAAAAACTGCCAAAATAATTAGTTTTTAGTTTCTAAAAAACCCCCAAAATAGTTACTAAAAATGGGTAAATAGTTGCTAAAAATTTCAAATTTAGGGGTGTAATATCGTAAAATTTTAACAAAAAAAGGTAACAATATTAAGCCAAATCAGTATTGAGATAAAAATTTTTAAAATAGAATTAATGTCAAGAAAATAAATAAATGAGATGAATTTTTGAGAAATTTTTCATTTCATTGTGGTGCGCATTTTTGAAAAATTTTTTGAGTCTATTCTTAGGGGTGTATTTTTGAAAATTTTCAAAAAGTTGATCCTTAGGGGTGGGTTTTTCCTTTTTATTGCATTTTTGTTAACAAATTTTGGGCAAAACGCCAAAATAGTTGAAAATAGTTTTTTTCAAAAAATTTATAGTTTTTTAGTTGCTAAAAATAAAAAACTATAAAATAGTTGCTAATAACTCGAAAAGTAGCTTAACAACCGCCGAAAAAAACTTGTTTTTCGTGCATTTCAGGCTATGGGGAACTCAGGATAAAAAATAGTGAAAAAACTATAAATCCGATCCCTACCAGTGAAATGTCATTAATTTTTTCATTTTGTTGTTTAACGTCACAAAGAGTAAAATAAGTGATAAAAGATTTTTTAATAATTCATTTGCATTTCAGTTTCAATAATTTATCATATTTATTAATTTAATAAAATAAAATAAAATTTAAAATAAAATAATTAATACTAAACATTTTATTTTTTTATAAATTTATAAATAAAACTGTTTGAAAATTAATCTTTTTATTTTGACTATATAAAATTTTTTACTAAACTATGTAATATTGAATTAAGTCACGCTTTGATTTTTGATAATAAATATTAAAATGCAAACTATTATATTTTGTAATTTCAAATTTTTGGTTATTTCTTTTTATTCCTTTCTATTTTATGTAATTTACATTTTAATTGTTATTTTATTTAGTTTTTTTTCAAAATTTAGCATAAAGCTTCAGTAAATTGTTCATAGTATTTGTAAGAGTGTTTTTTGTATTATTTCTTTGTCTTAAACAAATGTTTATGTTTTTATATTCATTTTTCATTAATATTCCCTTGTGTTCTCTGCAGCGTTCAAGTCCATTTGAAAAGCACAACAAAAGAAATTATCACCTTAACTTTAAAATAAATTCAATTATATATAAGATTTATCGTCTTTTGAAAATTTTTTCATTTATATCTTCTTTAAACGTTTATTTATAATTAAGCAATTTTGTTAATAATATATTTTTCTTTACTAATTATAGTTTATTTTCTAATTTTCATAAGCTCATTTGCAAATAATAAATTAAAAGAATAATACTTTTTACTAATAAAAATAACTGATAAAAATTATTCAACTATACTTTTTAATATTATAAAATCCATTTTTATGTATCCATTTCTTTTTTAAATAAGCATTATTGTATTAAGATTTTAAATTTATTATTGATCGAATAAAAGTCCATATAATGAAGATATTACTTTATTTATTAAATTTTTTGAGAATTGCCCTTATAATTATTTTTCTGTGTTATTATTACTATATTAAAATTTTTTAAATGTTTATTATTACAGTATAATTTTTATTTAAAATCTTAATACCTTTTATCCCTCGCGTTGAGCTTACGTCGACCATGTTGTTGCGGCGGGACATGGTTATTAGCTTTGTTTTATGTACTTTTATGCATAATCATTAGTTTAATTTCGATAAATTTATTTTCATATTTTTATAATTTTGCTTAATTTATCTAACGTCACTTTGCAGCAATCTATTGAGTACGCGATGTTTTTTTATTAGAGATTAAAAAATGCTTTCTTTTTCATGTCGTTGGATAATATATATTTTTATTATAATTTTATTTTTTAGTTAATTATTTTTATTATATATTGTTAGTTTAGATTTGGAACAATTTATAAAATTTGATTTCTAGTTTTCGTATAAATACATTGAGTGTTTCAATTATTTTAAATGATTATTGAATAATTTTGTTATCAACGAAAGCTTTTTGTTAAATAATAAATTATTTAAAACTGATTCAAGCTAATTTAAAATTTTTGAGAATTTATTTTTTTAAAATAATTTTTTGTTTTAATTACCTTTAAATGTTTGTTTGTTTCTATTTTCATATCAAAATTTTATTAATTTTGAACGAAAATTAATTCTTCAATTTTCAATTGTAAAATTATTTATGTATTTACTATTTAATAAGAATTTCAAATTTTTTTTTAAATTTTTAGAAATTATTATAATATTTCAAAATTACGTATAATTAACTATAAATAATTTCTATCCAATTTAAAATTAATCTATTTTAAAAAAATGCAAAGTGCGCGATAATCCTCTCCTCCAGAGCCATCCTTGTGGATTTTTTTGAAAATTCAATTAGAAAATTCCCAAAAATTTTTTGAGCAAAAATGCATTAAAAATTCTTTTAAGACTAATCATTATTTAAACCTTTTGTCTTTCATTATTTGTCGCCTGGGTTCAATTTCCCACTGGGATTGAAGATTTTTCATATTTTCTTTACCATTATATTAAATGAAATTTTATTAATAAAAAATATTCCAACTTTTAAATTCTCAAAAAATTTTTCGGCATCTAATCTTTTCAATTTTTAAAATCATAATAAAGCAATTTATTTTTTTATTTGTTATGAAAAATAGTTTTAAAGTAAGATAAATTATATTTAATTTCGATGGGCATTATTTTGAGTAGAATTTAGATTATTTTGATTCTCTTGCCTAGTTCTTCTGCTTTCCGTACTTTCAAATATTCGTTTAGTAAATTTGAGAAAATATTTCATTTTTATGAATTATTGGATGAAATATTTCGAATCCAGAGCCCGGATTCGAACAAAAACTTCTTTGCAAACATAATTGTTGTTTTATAGGCTATCTAATTTCAAAGTATTAAACTGAATTAATTTTTACTATTTTCTTAAGTTAATTAATTTAAAACCATAAGAAAGTTAATTTTTTTAAATTTTTGGTTTTTTCTTTTCAATAATAAATTAAAATAATGTTATATTTTGATTCATAATGAAATTACTTGGGTTAAACAAAAATTAAACATTAATTAATATGCCAAAAGATATTGAAAATTTGCTATAAGAAATTTATATTATGTATTTATTATAAAACTGTAAATGGTTTTTAAAAAGATATAAAAAACAAATATATATCAACATACTATATAAATAATTCTTTTCCATTAATAAAATAAAAATAATTAATTAATAAAATTGTTTTTTCACTTTATTTCTTATAATTTGTATTAACAATTTTTTAATTTCGTATTTAAGGATCATGAAATAAAATGGATTGGGTTTATTCATGTATACATTTAAAAGTGAGTAATTTCTATTTAATTTATATTTATAAAAAACATATCCCTTCAAAAGTTTTCCTTTTCTATGGATTCAATTGACGAGAACACATAAATATTGGTAAATTTGGTGTTTTTCGATTTTTCGTTGAAGCGCAGTTTTCTCGTTCATAATTCGGATTAAAAACCCTTTTTATATTTTAACCATATTTAATAAAAAAGCCTCAATTAATTTTTGGCAAATGAATGAAGTAAAAATCGTCGTTCGTAATGCATTACATCAGTCTTATTTTTAATTATTATAATTTATAAAAAAAAAACATATCCTTTTATAAGTTGTAATGAATTTTTTTTTGTTAAATTTTTCATCTAAAAGAGATTGAAGAAAATCGAACTCTTCTCTTAATTTATTTGTTTGGCGAATTATTTAAAATGTAATAATAATTTTACAATTTTCAAACAACAATTAATGAAATGTTATTTGTAAAATTAACTTTATTCATAATATATTAAATCTATAATTGAAGGAATTAATATATTTTTTAGGCATCTCAAATATAACAGCTAGATAGCATGTTATAATGATGAAAACATTAAAGAATATTTTTACATTATTAAATATGAACGAATTTTATAATAACAATAAAGTATTATGCAAAAATAAAAAAATAAACAGTTTAAAAGTATATAAATATTTATAAAAAATAATAATTTGTCAAAATATGGCATTTGAAACATAATTACTATACATAAATTCAATATATCGTCCGTTTATCGTTTTGTTTTGTTTAAATAATATTATTTTATTTTATTTTTCAAATTTATGCTGCTCAAATAATTCAAATAATTAAAACTTTCAAGTAATTTTTCAATAACTTTCTGAATATTTATTTCTTTATTTTTGCAATTTTTATTGAATGCATGAAACTCATACAAAATAAATATTGTTATTTAAACTAATAAACATGATATTTATATAATTTTGTTTTTACTAAAAAAATAAATGAGTAAAATAAAAATATTCGGCCAAAAATAAATATTATGGAAAATTTTTAATGAAATTCTAATAATATAAAATGTTCATTTAAAATTGAAATTAAAGATAATTAATTAAAAGTACATCAAAAATCTTTTTTATATCTTTACGTGTTAATTCAAAATCATGATTTACGTGTTAATTTACGGTCATGTAAGTTTAACTTACAGTCATTATTCACGTGTCAATTTAGGGGTTAATTCACGTTACAATTCCCGGGCATGATTTACGTGTTAATACACGGTCGGGATTCACGTGTTAATTCACGATCATGTACGTTTAATTTACAGTCATTATTCACGTATCAATTTACGGGTTAAATCACGTGTCAATTCACGGTCATGAGTTACGTGTTAATTCACGATCATGATTTACGTGTTAATACACGGTCATGATTCACGTGTTAATTCAAAATCATGATTTACGTGTTAATTTACGGTCATGATTCACGTGTTAATTCACGGTCATGTACGTTTAATTTTCAGTCATTATTCACATGTCAATTTACGGGTTAAATCACGTGTCAATTCACGGTCATGAGTTACGTGTTAATTCACGATCATGATTTACGTGTTAATACACGGTCATGATTCACGTGTTAATTCAAAATCATGATTTACGTGTTAATACACGGTCATGATTCACGTGTTAATTCACGGTCATGTACGTTTAATTTTCAGTCATTATTCACATGTCAATTTACGGGTTAAATCACGTGTCAATTCAAGTCATGAGTTACGTGTTAATTCACGATCATGATTTACGTGTTAATACACGGTCATGATTCACGTGTTAATTCAAAATCATGATTTACGTGTTAATTTACGGTCATGTAAGTTTAACGTACAGTCATTATTCACGTGTCAATTTAGGGGTTAATTCACGTGACAATTCACAGTCATGATTTACGTGTTAATTCAAAATCATGATTTACGTGTTAATTTACGGTCATGTAAGTTTAACTTACAGTCATTATTCACGTGTCAATTTAGGGGTTAATTCACGTGACAATTCACAGTCATGATTTACGTGTTAATTTACGGTCATGTAAGTTTAACTTACAGTCATTATTCACGTGTCAATTTAGGGGTTAATTCACGTGACAATTCCCGGGCATGATTTACGTGTTAATACACGGTCGGGATTCACGTGTTAATTCAAAATCATGATTTACGTGTTAATTTACGGTCATGATTCACGTGTTAATTCACGGTCATGTACGTTTAATTTTCAGTCATTATTCACATGTCAATTTACGGGTTAAATCACGTGTCAATTCACGGTCATGAGTTACGTGTTAATTCACGATCATGATTTACGTGTTAATACACGGTCATGATTCACGTGTTAATTCAAAATCATGATTTACGTGTTAATACACGGTCATGAGTTACGTGTTAATTCACGATCATGATTTACGTGTTAATACACGGTCATGATTTACGTGTTAATACACGGTCATGATTCACGTGTTAATTCACGGTCATGTAAGTTTAATTTTCAGTCATTATTCACGTGTCAATTTACGGGTTAAATCACGTGTCAATTCACGGTCATGAGTTACGTGTTAATTCACGATCATGATTTACGTGTTAATACACGGTCATGATTCACGTGTTAATTCAAAATCATGATTTACGTGTTAATTTACGGTCATGATTCACGTGTTAATTCAAAATCATGATTTACGTGTTAATTTACGGTCATGATTCACGTGTTAATTCACGGTCATGTACGTTTAATTTTCAGTCATTATTCACATGTCAATTTACGGGTTAAATCACGTGTCAATTCACGGTCATGAGTTACGTGTTAATTCACGATCATGATTTACGTGTTAATACACGGTCATGATTCACGTGTTAATTCAAAATCATGATTTACGTGTCAATTCACGGTCATGAGTTACGTGTTAATTCACGATCATGATTTACGTGTTAATACACGGTCATGATTCACGTGTTAATTCAAAATCATGATTTACGTGTTAATTTACGGTCATGATTCACGTGTTAATTCACGGTCATGTACGTTTAATTTTCAGTCATTATTCACATGTCAATTTACGGGTTAAATCACGTGTCAATTCACGGTCATGAGTTACGTGTTAATTCACGATCATGATTTACGTGTTAATACACGGTCATGATTCACGTGTTAATTCAAAATCATGATTTACGTGTTAATACACGGTCATGATTCACGTGTTAATTCACGGTCATGTACGTTTAATTTTCAGTCATTATTCACATGTCAATTTACGGGTTAAATCACGTGTCAATTCAAGTCATGAGTTACGTGTTAATTCACGATCATGATTTACGTGTTAATACACGGTCATGATTCACGTGTTAATTCAAAATCATGATTTACGTGTTAATTTACGGTCATGTAAGTTTAACTTACAGTCATTATTTACGTGTCAATTTAGGGGTTAATTCACGTGACAATTCACAGTCATGATTTACGTGTTAATTCAAAATCATGATTTACGTGTTAATTTACGGTCATGTAAGTTTAACTTACAGTCATTATTCACGTGTCAATTTAGGGGTTAATTCACGTGACAATTCCCGGGCATGATTTACGTGTTAATTTACGGTCATGATTCACGTGTTAATTCACGGTCATGTACGTTTATCGAAAATTTTACGTGTTAATTCAAAATCATGATTTACGTGTTAATTTACGGTCATGTAAGTTTAACTTACAGTCATTATTCACGTGTCAATTTAGGGGTTAATTCACGTGACAATTCCCGGGCATGATTTACGTGTTAATTTACGGTCATGATTCACGTGTTAATTCACGGTCATGTACGTTTAATTTTCAGTCATTATTCACATGTCAATTTACGGGTTAAATCACGTGTCAATTCACGGTCATGAGTTACGTGTTAATTCACGATCATGATTTACGTGTTAATACACGGTCATGATTCACGTGTTAATTCAAAATCATGATTTACGTGTTAATACACGGTCATGATTCACGTGTTAATTCACGGTCATGTACGTTTAATTTTCAGTCATTATTCACATGTCAATTTACGGGTTAAATCACGTGTCAATTCAAGTCATGAGTTACGTGTTAATTCACGATCATGATTTACGTGTTAATACACGGTCATGATTCACGTGTTAATTCAAAATCATGATTTACGTGTTAATTTACGGTCATGTAAGTTTAACTTACAGTCATTATTCACGTGTCAATTTAGGGGTTAATTCACGTGACAATTCACAGTCATGATTTACGTGTTAATTTACGGTCATGTAAGTTTAACTTACAGTCATTATTCACGTGTCAATTTAGGGGTTAATTCACGTGACAATTCCCGGGCATGATTTACGTGTTAATACACGGTCGGGATTCACGTGTTAATTCAAAATCATGATTTACGTGTTAATTTACGGTCATGATTCACGTGTTAATTCACGGTCATGTACGTTTAATTTCAGTCATTATTCACATGTCAATTTACGGTCATGTAAGTTTAACTTACAGTCATTATTCACGTGTCAATTTAGGGGTTAATTCACGTGTCAATTCACGGTCATGAGTTACGTGTTAATTCACGATCATGATTTACGTGTTAATACACGGTCATGATTCACGTGTTAATTCAAAATCATGATTTACGTGTTAATTTACGGTCATGATTCACGTGTTAATTCACGGTCATGTACGTTTAATTTTCAGTCATTATTCACATGTCAATTTACGGGTTAAATCACGTGTCAATTCACGGTCATGAGTTACGTGTTAATTCACGATCATGATTTACGTGTTAATACACGGTCATGATTCACGTGTTAATTCAAAATCATGATTTACGTGTTAATACACGGTCATGATTCACGTGTTAATTCACGGTCATGTACGTTTAATTTTCAGTCATTATTCACATGTCAATTTACGGGTTAAATCACGTGTCAATTCAAGTCATGAGTTACGTGTTAATTCACGATCATGATTTACGTGTTAATACACGGTCATGATTCACGTGTTAATTCAAAATCATGATTTACGTGTTAATTTACGGTCATGTAAGTTTAACTTACAGTCATTATTTACGTGTCAATTTAGGGGTTAATTCACGTGACAATTCACAGTCATGATTTACGTGTTAATTCAAAATCATGATTTACGTGTTAATTTACGGTCATGTAAGTTTAACTTACAGTCATTATTCACGTGTCAATTTAGGGGTTAATTCACGTGACAATTCCCGGCATGATTTACGTGTTAATTTACGGTCATGATTCACCTGTTAATTCACGGTCATGTACGTTTATCGAAAATTTTACGTGTTAATTCAAAATCATGATTTACGTGTTAATTTACGGTCATGTAAGTTTAACTTACAGTCATTATTCACGTGTCAATTTAGGGGTTAATTCACGTGACAATTCCCGGGCATGATTTACGTGTTAATTTACGGTCATGATTCACGTGTTAATTCACGGTCATGTACGTTTAATTTTCAGTCATTATTCACATGTCAATTTACGGGTTAAATCACGTGTCAATTCACGGTCATGAGTTACGTGTTAATTCACGATCATGATTTACGTGTTAATACACGGTCATGATTCACGTGTTAATTCAAAATCATGATTTACGTGTTAATACACGGTCATGATTCACGTGTTAATTCACGGTCATGTACGTTTAATTTTCAGTCATTATTCACATGTCAATTTACGGGTTAAATCACGTGTCAATTCAAGTCATGAGTTACGTGTTAATTCACGATCATGATTTACGTGTTAATACACGGTCATGATTCACGTGTTAATTCAAAATCATGATTTACGTGTTAATTTACGGTCATGTAAGTTTAACTTACAGTCATTATTCACGTGTCAATTTAGGGGTTAATTCACGTGACAATTCACAGTCATGATTTACGTGTTAATTTACGGTCATGTAAGTTTAACTTACAGTCATTATTCACGTGTCAATTTAGGGGTTAATTCACGTGACAATTCCCGGGCATGATTTACGTGTTAATACACGGTCGGGATTCACGTGTTAATTCAAAATCATGATTTACGTGTTAATTTACGGTCATGATTCACGTGTTAATTCACGGTCATGTACGTTTAATTTTCAGTCATTATTCACATGTCAATTTACGGTCATGTAAGTTTAACTTACAGTCATTATTCACGTGTCAATTTAGGGGTTAATTCACGTGTCAATTCACGGTCATGAGTTACGTGTTAATTCACGATCATGATTTATGTGTTAATACACGGTCATGATTCACGTGTTAATTCAAAATCATGATTTACGTGTTAATACACGGTCATGAGTTACGTGTTAATTCACGATCATGATTTACGTGTTAATACACGGTCATGATTTACGTGTTAATACACGGTCATGATTCACGTGTTAATTCACGGTCATGTACGTTTAATTTTCAGTCATTATTCACGTGTCAATTTACGGGTTAAATCACGTGTCAATTCACGGTCATGAGTTACGTGTTAATTCACGATCATGATTTACGTGTTAATACACGGTCATGATTCACGTGTTAATTCAAAATCATGATTTACGTGTTAATTTACGGTCATGATTCACGTGTTAATTCACGGTCATGTACGTTTAATTTTCAGTCATTATTCACATGTCAATTTACGGGTTAAATCACGTGTCAATTCACGGTCATGAGTTACGTGTTAATTCACGATCATGATTTACGTGTTAATACACGGTCATGATTCACGTGTTAATTCAAAATCATGATTTACGTGTTAATACACGGTCATGAGTTACGTGTTAATTCACGATCATGATTTACGTGTTAATACACGGTCATGATTCACGTGTTAATTCAAAATCATGATTTACGTGTTAATTTACGGTCATGTAAGTTTAACTTACAGTCATTATTCACGTGTCAATTTAGGGGTTAATTCACGTGACAATTCACAGTCATGATTTACGTGTTAATTCAAAATCATGATTTACGTGTTAATTTACGGTCATGTAAGTTTAACTTACAGTCATTATTCACGTGTCAATTTAGGGGTTAATTCACGTTACAATTCCCGGGCATGATTTACGTGTTAATACACGGTCGGGATTCACGTGTTAATTCAAAATCATGATTTACGTGTTAATTTACGGTCATGTAAGTTTAACTTACAGTCATTATTCACGTGTCAATTTAGGGGTTAATTCACGTGACAATTCACAGTCATGATTTACGTGTTAATTCAAAATCATGATTTACGTGTTAATTTACGGTCATGTAAGTTTAACTTACAGTCATTATTCACGTGTCAATTTAGGGGTTAATTCACGTTACAATTCCCGGCATGATTTACGTGTTAATACACGGTCGGGATTCACGTGTTAATTCACGATCATGTACGTTTAATTTACAGTCATTATTCACGTATCAATTTACGGGTTAAATCACGTGTCAATTCACGGTCATGAGTTACGTGTTAATTCACGATCATGATTTACGTGTTAATACACGGTCATGATTCACGTGTTAATTCAAAATCATGATTTACGTGTTAATTTACGGTCATGATTCACGTGTTAATTCACGGTCATGTACGTTTAATTTTCAGTCATTATTCACATGTCAATTTACGGGTTAAATCACGTGTCAATTCAAGTCATGAGTTACGTGTTAATTCACGATCATGATTTACGTGTTAATACACGGTCATGATTCACGTGTTAATTCAAAATCATGATTTACGTGTTAATTTACGGTCATGTAAGTTTAACTTACAGTCATTATTCACGTGTCAATTTAGGGGTTAATTCACGTGACAATTCACAGTCATGATTTACGTGTTAATTCAAAATCATGATTTACGTGTTAATTTACGGTCATGTAAGTTTAACTTACAGTCATTATTCACTTGTCAATTTAGGGGTTAATTCACGTGACAATTCACAGTCATGATTTACGTGTTAATTTACGGTCATGTAAGTTTAACTTACAGTCATTATTCACGTGTCAATTTAGGGGTTAATTCACGTGACAATTCCGGGCATGATTTACGTGTTAATACACGATCGGGATTCACGTGTTAATTCAAAATCATGATTTACGTGTTAATTTACGGTCATGATTCACGTGTTAATTCACGGTCATGTACGTTTAATTTCAGTCATTATTCACATGTCAATTTACGGGTTAAATCACGTGTCAATTCACGGTCATGAGTTACGTGTTAATTCACGATCATGATTTACGTGTTAATACACGGTCATGATTCACGTGTTAATTCAAAATCATGATTTACGTGTTAATACACGGTCATGAGTTACGTGTTAATTCACGATCATGATTTACGTGTTAATACACGGTCATGATTTACGTGTTAATACACGGTCATGATTCACGTGTTAATTCACGGTCATGTACGTTTAATTTTCAGTCATTATTCACGTGTCAATTTACGGGTTAAATCACGTGTCAATTCACGGTCATGAGTTACGTGTTAATTCACGATCATGATTTACGTGTTAATACACGGTCATGATTCACGTGACAATTCACAGTCATGATTTACGTGTTAATTTACGGTCATGTAAGTTTAACTTACAGTCATTATTCACGTGTCAATTTAGGGGTTAATTCACGTGTCAATTCACGGTCATGAGTTACGTGTTAATTCACGATCATGATTTACGTGTTAATACACGGTCATGATTCACGTGTTAATTCAAAATCATGATTTACGTGTTAATACACGTTCATGAGTTACGTGTTAATTCACGATCATGATTTACGTGTTAATACACGGTCATGATTTACGTGTTAATACACGGTCATGATTCACGTGTTAATTCAAAATCATGATTTACGTGTTAATTTACGGTCATGTAAGTTTAACTTACAGTCATTATTCACGTGTCAATTTAGGGGTTAATTCACGTGACAATTCACAGTCATGATTTACGTGTTAATACACGGTCATGATTCACGTGTTAATTCACGGTCATGTACGTTTAATTTTCAGTCATTATTCACGTGTCAATTTACGGGTTAAATCACGTGTCAATTTACGCTCATTATTCACATGTCAATTTACGGGTTAAATCACGTGTCAATTCACGGTCATGAGTTACGTGTTAATTCACGATCATGATTTACGTGTTAATACACGGTCATGATTCACGTGTTAATTCACGGTCATGTACGTTAAATTTACAGTCATTATTCACGTGTCAATTTACGGGTTAAATCACGTGTCAATTCACGGTCATGAGTTACGTGTTAATTCACGATCATGATTTACGTGTTAATACACGGTCATGATTCACGTGTTAATTCACGGTCATGTACGTTTAATTTTCAGTCATTATTCACGTGTCAATTTACGGGTTAAATCACGTGTCAATTCACGCTCATTATTCACATGTCAATTTACGGGTTAAATCACGTGTCAATTCACGGTCATGAGTTACGTGTTAATTCACGATCATGATTTACGTGTTAATACACGGTCATGATTCACGTGTTAATTCACGGTCATGTACGTTAAATTTACAGTCATTATTCACGTGTCTATTTACGGGTTAAATCACGTGTTTCACTGTCATGATTCACGTGCTCAATCAGGGGCGAATTAAAGGTAACGGTCATAATTCACTATCCATAATTAATTAGTCCAAATTAAAGTTGATAAATAATTGAAGACTCTAATACATCAAATTTAAAAGAATTAAATTAAAAGGCATGAAATATATATATATATATATATAATATATATATATATATAAATTAGTCATAAATTAATAGTATGAATAAATAAATGAATGAAGAACACCCAAAATTAACGCACATATAATTCAAAATATTAAAAAAAAATCAAAAAAGTCTTTTTAAAATTATGATATAAAAATTAATCTATTCATAAAATCAACCAAAAAAGTCATTTTTTTAAATTTTGTTTTGTACTAAAATGAATGAATAAAATGCTTTTTAAACTTGAGAATCGCATAAAGATGATGGAATTTATTTTTTAAAGGATTAAAATATACTAATGAATTTAAATATATTTTTTATTTAAATTTTATTCAAAAAAAATTATCGTCTAAAAAAATTTAATTTAAATCTAATTTAATATACTTTTTAATTTAAAATGTGTATTAAGGTTTATTTTAATCAAAATATTGTTTTTACTTTTAAAAACATTTCTAAAATTAAGAAGACATTTCTTTTTGCAATAACTTGCATTTTAATTTTTTAAAAAATTCATTTTACATTTTTATCAATTTAAAACTCAGGATAAAAAATAGTGAAAAAACTATAAATCCGATCCCTACCAGTGAAATGTCATTAATTTTTTCATTTTGTTGTTTAACGTCACAAAGAGTAAAATAAGTGATAAAAGATTTTTTAATAATTCATTTGCATTTCAGTTTCAATAATTTATCATATTTATTAATTTAATAAAATAAAATAAAATTTAAAATAAAATAATTAATACTAAACATTTTATTTTTTTATAAATTTATAAATAAGACTGTTTGAAAATTAATCTTTTTATTTTGACTATATAAAATTTTTTACTAAACTATGTAATATTGAATTAAGTCACGCTTTGATTTTTGATAATAAATATTAAAATGCAAACTATTATATTTTGTAATTTCAAATTTTTGGTTATTTCTTTTTATTCCTTTCTATTTTATGTAATTTACATTTTAATTGTTATTTTATTTAGTTTTTTTTCAGAATTTAGCATAAAGCTTCAGTAAATTGTTCATAGTATTTGTAAGAGTGTTTTTTGTATTATTCCTTAGTCTTAAACAAATGTTTATGTTTTTATATTCATTTTTCATTAATATTCCCTTGTGTTCTCTGCACTGTTCAAGTCCATTTGAAAAAAACAACAAAAGAAATTATCACCTTAACTTTAAAATAAATTCAATTATATATAAGATTTATCGTCTTTTGAAAATTTTTTCATTTATATCTTTTTTAAACGTTCATTTATAATTAAGCAATTTTGTTAATAATATATTTTTCTTTACTAATTATAGTTTATTTTCTAATTTTCATAAGCTCATTTGCAAATAATAAATTAAAAGAATAATACTTTTTACTAATAAAAATAACTGATAAAAATTATTCAACTATACTTTTTAATATTATAAAATCCATTTTTATGTATCCATTTCTTTTTTAAATAAGCATTATTGTATTAAGATTTTAAATTTATTATTGATCGAATAAAAGTCCATATAATGAAGATATTACTTTATTTATTAAATTTTTTGAGAATTGCCCTTATAATTATTTTTCTGTGTTATTATTACTATATTAAAATTTTTTAAATGTTTATTATTACAGTATAATTTTTATTTAAAATCTTAATACCTTTTATCCCTCGCGTTGAGCTTACGTCGACCATGTTGTTGCGGCGGGACATGGTTATTAGCTTTGTTTTATGTACTTTTATGCATAATCATTAGTTTAATTTCGATAAATTTATTTTCATATTTTTATAATTTTGCTTAATTTATCTAACGTCACTTTGCAGCAATCTATTGAGTACGCGATGTTTTTTTATTAGAGATTAAAAAATGCTTTCTTTTTCATGTCGTTGGATAATATATATTTTTATTATAATTTTATTTTTTAGTTAATTATTTTTATTATATATTGTTAGTTTAGATTTGGAACAATTTATAAAATTTGATTTCTAGTTTTCGTATAAATACATTGAGTGTTTCAATTATTTTAAATGATTATTGAATAATTTTTGTTATCAACGAAAGCTTTTTGTTAAATAATAAATTATTTAAAACTGATTCAAGCTAATTTAAAATTTTTGAGAATTTATTTTTTAAAATAATTTTTTGTTTTAATTACCTTTAAATGTTTGTTTGTTTCTATTTTCATATCAAAATTTTATTAATTTTGAACGAAAATTAATTCTTCAATTTTCAATTGTAAAATTATATATAAAACTACAATTTAATAAGAATTTCAAATTTTTTTTTAAATTTTTATAAATTGTTATAATATTTCAAAATTACGTATAATTAACTATAAATAATTTCTATCCAATTTAAAATTAATCTATTTTAAAAAAATGCAAAGTGCGCGATAATCCTCTCCTCCAGAGCCATCCTTGTGGATTTTTTTGAAAATTCAATTAGAAAATTCCCAAAAATTTTTTGAGCAAAAATGCATTAAAAATTCTTTTAAGACTAATCATTATTTAAACCTTTTGTCTTTCATTATTTGTCGCCTGGGTTCAATTTCCCACTGGGATTGAAGATTTTTCATATTTTCTTTACCATTATATTAAATGAAATTTTATTAATAAAAAATATTCCAACTTTTTAAATTCTCAAAAAATTTTTCGCATCTAATCTTTCAATTTTTAAAATCATAATAAAGCAATTTATTTTTTTTATTTGTTATGAAAAATAGTTTTAAAGTAAGATAAATTATATTTAATTTCGATGGGCATTATTTTGAGTAGAATTTAGATTATTTTGATTCTCTTGCCTAGTTCTTCTGCTTTCCGTACTTTCAAATATTCGTTTAGTAAATTTGAGAAAATATTTCATTTTTATGAATTATTGGATGAAATATTTCGAATCCAGAGCCCGGATTCGAACAAAAACTTCTTTGCAAACATAATTGTTGTTTTATAGGCTATCTAATTTCAAAGTATTAAACTGAATTAATTTTTACTATTTTCTTAAGTTAATTAATTTAAAACCATAAGAAAGTTAAATTTTTTAAATTTTTGGTTTTTTCTTTTCAATAATAAATTAAAATAATGTTATATTTTGATTCATAATGAAATTACTTGGGTTAAACAAAAAATTAAACATTAATTAATATGCCAAAAGATATTGAAAATTTGCTATAAGAAATTTATATTATGTATTTATTATAAAACTGTAAATGGTTTTTAAAAAGATATAAAAAACAAATATATATCAACATACTATATAAATAATTCTTTTCCATTAATAAAATAAAAATAATTAATTAATAAAATTGTTTTTTCACTTTATTTCTTATAATTTGTATTAACAATTTTTTAATTTCGTATTTAAGGATCATGAAATAAAATGGATTGGGTTTATTCATGTATACATTTAAAAGTGAGTAATTTCTATTTAATTTATATTTATAAAAACATATCCCTTCAAAAGTTTTCCTTTTCTATGGATTCAATTGACGAGAACACATAAATATTGGTAAATTTGGTGTTTTTCGATTTTTCGTTGAAGCGCAGTTTTCTCGTTCATAATTCGGATTAAAAACCCTTTTTATATTTTAACCATATTTAATAAAAAAGCCTCAATTAATTTTTGGCAAATGAATGAAGTAAAAATCGTCGTTCGTAATGCATTACATCAGTCTTATTTTTAATTATTATAATTTATAAAAAAAAAACATATCCTTTTATAAGTTGTAATGAATTTTTTTTTTGTTAAATTTTTCATCTAAAAGAGATTGAAGAAAATCGAACTCTTCTCTTAATTTATTTGTTTGGCGAATTATTTAAAATGTAATAATAATTTACAATTTTCAAACAACAATTAATGAAATGTTATTTGTAAAATTAACTTTATTCATAATATATTAAATCTATAATTGAAGGAATTAATATATTTTTTAGGCATCTCAAATATAACAGCTAGATAGCATGTTATAATGATGAAAACATTAAAGAATATTTTTACATTATTAAATATGAACAAATTTTATAATAACAATAAAGTATTATGCAAAAATAAAAAAATAAACAGTTTAAAAGTATATAAATATTTATAAAAAATAATAATTTGTCAAAATATGGCATTTGAAACATAATTACTATACATAAATTCAATATATCGTCCGTTTATCGTTTTGTTTTGTTTAAATAATATTATTTTATTTATTTTTCAAATTTATGCTGCTCAAATAATTCAAATAATTAAAACTTTCAAGTAATTTTTCAATAACTTTCTGAATATTTATTTCTTTATTTTTGCAATTTTTATTGAATGCATGAAACTCATACAAAATAAATATTGTTATTTAAACTAATAAACATGATATTTATATAATTTTGTTTTTACTAAAAAAATAAATGAGTAAAATAAAAATATTCGGCCAAAAATAAATATTATGGAAAATTTTTAATGAAATTCTAATAATATAAAATGTTCATTTAAAATTGAAATTAAAGATAATTAATTAAAAGTACATCAAAAATCTTTTTTATATCTTTACGTGTTAATTCAAAATCATGATTTACGTGTTAATTTACGGTCATGTAAGTTTAACTTACAGTCATTATTCACGTGTCAATTTAGGGGTTAATTCACGTTACAATTCCCGGGCATGATTTACGTGTTAATACACGGTCGGGATTCACGTGTTAATTCACGATCATGTACGTTTAATTTACAGTCATTATTCACGTATCAATTTACGGGTTAAATCACGTGTCAATTCACGGTCATGAGTTACGTGTTAATTCACGATCATGATTTACGTGTTAATACACGGTCATGATTCACGTGTTAATTCAAAATCATGATTTACGTGTTAATTTACGGTCATGATTCACGTGTTAATTCACGGTCATGTACGTTTAATTTTCAGTCATTATTCACATGTCAATTTACGGGTTAAATCACGTGTCAATTCACGGTCATGAGTTACGTGTTAATTCACGATCATGATTTACGTGTTAATACACGGTCATGATTCACGTGTTAATTCAAAATCATGATTTACGTGTTAATACACGGTCATGATTCACGTGTTAATTCACGGTCATGTACGTTTAATTTTCAGTCATTATTCACATGTCAATTTACGGGTTAAATCACGTGTCAATTCAAGTCATGAGTTACGTGTTAATTCACGATCATGATTTACGTGTTAATACACGGTCATGATTCACGTGTTAATTCAAAATCATGATTTACGTGTTAATTTACGGTCATGTAAGTTTAACGTACAGTCATTATTCACGTGTCAATTTAGGGGTTAATTCACGTGACAATTCACAGTCATGATTTACGTGTTAATTCACGATCATGATTTACGTGTTAATACACGGTCATGATTTACGTGTTAATACACGGTCATGATTCACGTGTTAATTCACGGTCATGTAAGTTTAATTTTCAGTCATTATTCACGTGTCAATTTACGGGTTAAATCACGTGTCAATTCACGGTCATGAGTTACGTGTTAATTCACGATCATGATTTACGTGTTAATACACGGTCATGATTCACGTGTTAATTCAAAATCATGATTTACGTGTTAATTTACGGTCATGATTCACGTGTTAATTCAAAATCATGATTTACGTGTTAATTTACGGTCATGATTCACGTGTTAATTCACGGTCATGTACGTTTAATTTTCAGTATTATTCACATGTCAATTTACGGGTTAAATCACGTGTCAATTCACGGTCATGAGTTACGTGTTAATTCACGATCATGATTTACGTGTTAATACACGGTCATGATTCACGTGTTAATTCAAAATCATGATTTACGTGTCAATTCACGGTCATGAGTTACGTGTTAATTCACGATCATGATTTACGTGTTAATACACGGTCATGATTCACGTGTTAATTCAAAATCATGATTTACGTGTTAATTTACGGTCATGATTCACGTGTTAATTCACGGTCATGTACGTTTAATTTTCAGTCATTATTCACATGTCAATTTACGGGTTAAATCACGTGTCAATTCACGGTCATGAGTTACGTGTTAATTCACGATCATGATTTACGTGTTAATACACGGTCATGATTCACGTGTAATTCAAAATCATGATTTACGTGTTAATACACGGTCATGATTCACGTGTTAATTCACGGTCATGTACGTTTAATTTTCAGTCATTATTCACATGTCAATTTACGGGTTAAATCACGTGTCAATTCAAGTCATGAGTTACGTGTTAATTCACGATCATGATTTACGTGTTAATACACGGTCATGATTCACGTGTTAATTCAAAATCATGATTTACGTGTTAATTTACGGTCATGTAAGTTTAACGTACAGTCATTATTCACGTGTCAATTTAGGGGTTAATTCACGTGACAATTCACAGTCATGATTTACGTGTTAATTCACGATCATGATTTACGTGTTAATACACGGTCATGATTTACGTGTTAATACACGGTCATGATTCACGTGTTAATTCACGGTCATGTAAGTTTAATTTTCAGTCATTATTCACGTGTCAATTTACGGGTTAAATCACGTGTCAATTCACGGTCATGGAGTTTACGTGTTAATTCACGATCATGATTTACGTGTTAATACACGGTCATGATTCACGTGTTAATTCAAATAATTGATTTACGTGTTAATTTACGGTCATTGATTCACGTGTTAATTCAAAATCATGATTTACGTGTTAATTTACGGTCATGATTCACGTGTTAATTCACGGTCATGTACGTTTAATTTTCAGTATTATTCACATGTCAATTTACGGGTTAAATCACGTGTCAATTCACGGTCATGAGTTACGTGTTAATTCACGATCATGATTTACGTGTTAATACACGGTCATGATTCACGTGTTAATTCAAAATCATGATTTACGTGTCAATTCACGGTCATGAGTTACGTGTTAATTCACGATCATGATTTACGTGTTAATACACGGTCATGATTTCACGTGTTAATTCAAAATCATGAATTTACGTGTTAATTTACGGTCATGATTCACGTGTTAATTCACGGTCATGTACGTTTAATTTTCAGTCATTATTCACATGTCAATTTACGGGTTAAATCACGTGTCAATTCACGGTCATGATTACGTGTTAATTCACGATCATGATTTACGTGTTAATACACGGTCATGATTCACGTGTTAATTCAAAATCATGATTTACGTGTTTACACGGTCATGATTCACGTGTTAATTCACGGTCATGTACGTTTAATTTTCAGTCATTATTCACATGTCAATTTACGGGTTAAATCACGTGTCAATTCAAGTCATGAGTTACGTGTTAATTCACGATCATGATTTACGTGTTAATACACGGTCATGATTCACGTGTTAATTCAAAATCATGATTTACGTGTTAATTTACGGTCATGTAAGTTTAACTTACAGTCATTATTTACGTGTCAATTTAGGGGTTAATTCACGTGACAATTCACAGTCATGATTTACGTGTTAATTCAAAATCATGATTTACGTGTTAATTTACGGTCATGTAAGTTTAACTTACAGTCATTATTCACGTGTCAATTTAGGGGTTAATTCACGTGACAATTCCCGGGCATGATTTACGTGTTAATTTACGGTCATGATTCACCTGTTAATTCACGGTCATGTACGTTTATCGAAAATTTTACGTGTTAATTCAAAATCATGATTTACGTGTTAATTTACGGTCATGTAAGTTTAACTTACAGTCCATTATTCACGTGTCAATTTAGGGGTTAATTCACGTGACAATTCCCGGGCATGATTTACGTGTTAATTTACGGTCATGATTCACGTGTTAATTCACGGTCATGTACGTTTAATTTTCAGTCATTATTCACATGTCAATTTACGGGTTAAATCAGTGTCAATTCACGGTCATGAGTTACGTGTTAATTTCACGATCATGATTTACGTGTTAATACACGTCATGATTCACGTGTTAATTCAAAATCATGAATTTACGTGTTAATACACGGTCATGAGTTACGTGTTAATTCACGATCATGATTTACGTGTTAATACACCGGTCGTGATTTACGTGTTAATTTACGGTCATGATTCACGTGTTAATTCACGGTCATGTACGTTTAATTTTCAGTCATTATTCACGTGTCAATTTACGGGTTAAATCACGTGTCAATTCACGGTCATGAGTTACGTGTTAATTCACGATCATGATTTACGTGTTAATACACGGTCATGATTCACGTGTTAATTCAAAATCATGATTTACGTGTTAATTTACGGTCATGATTCTCACGGTCATGTACGTTTAATTTCAGTCATTATTCACATGTCAATTTACGGGTTAAATCACGTGTCAATTCACGGTCATGAGTTACGTGTTAATTCACGATCATGATTTACGTGTTAATACACGGTCATGATTCACGTGTTAATTCAAAATCATGAATTTACGTGTTAATACACGCATGATTCACGTGTTAATTCACGGTCATGTACGTTTAATTTTCAGTCATTATTCACATGTCAATTTACGGGTTAAATCACGTGTCAATTCAAGTCATGAGTTACGTGTTAATTCACGATCATGATTTACGTGTTAATACACGGTCATGATTCACGTGTTAATTCAAAATCATGATTTACGTGTTAATTTACGGTCATGTAAGTTTAACTTACAGTCATTATTCACGTGTCAATTTAGGGGTTAATTCACGTGACAATTCACAGTCATGATTTACGTGTTAATTCAAAATCATGATTTACGTGTTAATTTACGGTCATGTAAGTGTTAACTTACAGTCATTATTCACGTGTCAATTTAGGGGTTAATTCACGTGACAATTCACGTCATGATTTACGTGTTAATTTACGGTCATGTAAGTTTAACTTACAGTCATTATTCACGTGTCAATTTAGGGGTTAATTCACGTGACAATTCCCATGATTTACGTGTTAATTCACGGTCATGATTTACGTGTTAATACACGGTCATGATTCACGTGTTAATTCAAAATCATGATTTACGTGTTAATTTACGGTCATGATTCACGTGTTAATTCACGGTCATGTACGTTTAATTTTCAGTCATTATTCACATGTCAATTTACGGGTTAAATCACGTGTCAATTCACGGTCATGAGTTACGTGTTAATTCACGATCATGATTTACGTGTTAATACACGGTCATGATTCACGTGTTAATTCAAAATCATGATTTACGTGTTAATACACGGTCATGATTCACGTGTTAATTCACGGTCATGTACGTTTAATTTTCAGTCATTATTCACATGTCAATTTACGGGTTAAATCACGTGTCAATTCAAGTCATGAGTTACGTGTTAATTCACGATCATGATTTACGTGTTAATACACGGTCATGATTCACGTGTTAATTCAAAATCATGATTTACGTGTTAATTTACGGTCATGTAAGTTTAACTTACAGTCATTATTCACGTGTCAATTTAGGGGTTAATTCACGTGACAATTCACAGTCATGATTTACGTGTTAATTCAAAATCATGATTTACGTGTTAATTTACGGTCATGTAAGTTTAACTTACAGTCATTATTCACGTGTCAATTTAGGGGTTAATTCACGTGACAATTCCAGTCATGATTTACGTGTTAATTTACGGTCATGTAAGTTTAACTTACAGTCATTATTCACGTGTCAATTTAGGGTTAATTCACGTGAAATTCCCGGGCATGATTTACGTGTTAATACACGGTCATGATTTACGTGTTAATACACGGTCATGATTCACGTGTTAATTCAAAATCATGATTTACGTGTTAATTTACGGTCATGATTCACGTGTTAATTCACGGTCATGTACGTTTAATTTTCAGTCATTATTCACATGTCAATTTACGGGTTAAATCACGTGTCAATTCACGGTCATGAGTTACGTGTTAATTCACGATCATGATTTACGTGTTAATACACGGTCATGATTCACGTGTTAATTCAAAATCATGATTTACGTGTTAATACACGGTCATGATTCACGTGTTAATTCACGGTCATGTACGTTTAATTTTCAGTCATTATTCACATGTCAATTTACGGGTTAAATCACGTGTCAATTCAAGTCATGAGTTACGTGTTAATTCACGATCATGATTTACGTGTTAATACACGGTCATGATTCACGTGTTAATTCAAAATCATGATTTACGTGTTAATTTACGGTCATGTAAGTTTAACTTACAGTCATTATTCACGTGTCAATTTAGGGGTTAATTCACGTGACAATTCACAGTCATGATTTACGTGTTAATTTACGGTCATGTAAGTTTAACTTACAGTCATTATTCACGTGTCAATTTAGGGGTTAATTCACGTGACAATTCCCGGGCATGATTTACGTGTTAATACACGGTCGGGATTCACGTGTTAATTCAAAATCATGATTTACGTGTTAATTTACGGTCATGATTCACGTGTTAATTCACGGTCATGTACGTTTAATTTTCAGTCATTATTCACATGTCAATTTACGGTCATGTAAGTTTAACTTACAGTCATTATTCACGTGTCAATTTAGGGGTTAATTCACGTGTCAATTCACGGTCATGAGTTACGTGTTAATTCACGATCATGATTTACGTGTTAATACACGGTCATGATTCACGTGTTAATTCAAAATCATGATTTACGTGTTAATACACGGTCATGAGTTACGTGTTAATTCACGATCATGATTTACGTGTTAATACACGGTCATGATTTACGTGTTAATACACGGTCATGATTCACGTGTTAATTCACGGTCATGTACGTTTAATTTTCAGTCATTATTCACGTGTCAATTTACGGGTTAAATCACGTGTCAATTCACGGTCATGAGTTACGTGTTAATTCACGATCATGATTTACGTGTTAATACACGGTCATGATTCACGTGTTAATTCAAAATCATGATTTACGTGTTAATTTACGGTCATGATTCACGTGTTAATTCACGGTCATGTACGTTTAATTTTCAGTCATTATTCACATGTCAATTTACGGGTTAAATCACGTGTCAATTCACGGTCATGAGTTACGTGTTAATTCACGATCATGATTTACGTGTTAATACACGGTCATGATTCACGTGTTAATTCAAAATCATGATTTACGTGTTAATACACGGTCATGAGTTACGTGTTAATTCACGATCATGATTTACGTGTTAATACACGGTCATGATTCACGTGTTAATTCAAAATCATGATTTACGTGTTAATTTACGGTCATGTAAGTTTAACTTACAGTCATTATTCACGTGTCAATTTAGGGGTTAATTCACGTGACAATTCACAGTCATGATTTACGTGTTAATTCAAAATCATGATTTACGTGTTAATTTACGGTCATGTAAGTTTAACTTACAGTCATTATTCACGTGTCAATTTAGGGGTTAATTCACGTTACAATTCCCGGGCATGATTTACGTGTTAATACACGGTCGGGATTCACGTGTTAATTCAAAATCATGATTTACGTGTTAATTTACGGTCATGTAAGTTTAACTTACAGTCATTATTCACGTGTCAATTTAGGGGTTAATTCACGTGACAATTCACAGTCATGATTTACGTGTTAATTCAAAATCATGATTTACGTGTTAATTTACGGTCATGTAAGTTTAACTTACAGTCATTATTCACGTGTCAATTTAGGGGTTAATTCACGTTACAATTCCCGGGCATGATTTACGTGTTAATACACGGTCGGGATTCACGTGTTAATTCACGATCATGTACGTTTAATTTACAGTCATTATTCACGTATCAATTTACGGGTTAAATCACGTGTCAATTCACGGTCATGAGTTACGTGTTAATTCACGATCATGATTTACGTGTTAATACACGGTCATGATTCACGTGTTAATTCAAAATCATGATTTACGTGTTAATTTACGGTCATGATTCACGTGTTAATTCACGGTCATGTACGTTTAATTTTCAGTCATTATTCACATGTCAATTTACGGGTTAAATCACGTGTCAATTCAAGTCATGAGTTACGTGTTAATTCACGATCATGATTTACGTGTTAATACACGGTCATGATTCACGTGTTAATTCAAAATCATGATTTACGTGTTAATTTACGGTCATGTAAGTTTAACTTACAGTCATTATTCACGTGTCAATTTAGGGGTTAATTCACGTGACAATTCACAGTCATGATTTACGTGTTAATTCAAAATCATGATTTACGTGTTAATTTACGGTCATGTAAGTTTAACTTACAGTCATTATTCACGTGTCAATTTAGGGGTTAATTCACGTGACAATTCACAGTCATGATTTACGTGTTAATTTACGGTCATGTAAGTTTAACTTACAGTCATTATTCACGTGTCAATTTAGGGGTTAATTCACGTGACAATTCCCGGGCATGATTTACGTGTTAATACACGGTCGGGATTCACGTGTTAATTCAAAATCATGATTTACGTGTTAATTTACGGTCATGATTTACGTGTTAATTTACGGTCATGTAAGTTTAACTTACAGTCATTATTCACGTGTCAATTTAGGGGTTAATTCACGTGACAATTCACAGTCATGATTTACGTGTTAATACACGGTCATGATTCACGTGTTAATTCACGGTCATGTACGTTTAATTTTCAGTCATTATTCACGTGTCAATTTACGGTTAAATCACGTGTCAATTTACGCTCATTATTCACATGTCAATTTACGGGTTAAATCACGTGTCAATTCACGGTCATGAGTTACGTGTTAATTCACGATCATGATTTACGTGTTAATACACGGTCATGATTCACGTGTTAATTCAAAATCATGATTTACGTGTTAATACACGGTCATGAGTTACGTGTTAATTCACGATCATGATTTACGTGTTAATACACGGTCATGATTTACGTGTTAATTCAAAATCATGATTTACGTGTTAATACACGGTCATGATTCACGTGTTAATTCAAAATCATGATTTACGTGTTAATACACGGTCATGAGTTACGTGTTAATTCACGATCATGATTTACGTGTTAATACACGGTCATGATTTACGTGTTAATACACGGTCATGATTCACGTGTTAATTCACGGTCATGTACGTTTAATTTTCAGTCATTATTCACGTGTCAATTTACGGGTTAAATCACGTGTCAATTCACGGTCATGAGTTACGTGTTAATTCACGATCATGATTTACGTGTTAATACACGGTCATGATTCACGTGACAATTCACAGTCATGATTTACGTGTTAATTTACGGTCATGTAAGTTTAACTTACAGTCATTATTCACGTGTCAATTTAGGGGTTAATTCACGTGTCAATTCACGGTCATGAGTTACGTGTTAATTCACGATCATGATTTACGTGTTAATACACGGTCATGATTCACGTGTTAATTCAAAATCATGATTTACGTGTTAATACACGTTCATGATTCACGTGTTAATTCAAAATCATGATTTACGTGTTAATACACGGTCATGAGTTACGTGTTAATTCACGATCATGATTTACGTGTTAATACACGGTCATGATTTACGTGTTAATACACGGTCATGATTCACGTGTTAATTCACGGTCATGTACGTTTAATTTTCAGTCATTATTCACGTGTCAATTTACGGGTTAAATCACGTGTCAATTCACGGTCATGAGTTACGTGTTAATTCACGATCATGATTTACGTGTTAATACACGGTCATGATTCACGTGACAATTCACAGTCATGATTTACGTGTTAATTTACGGTCATGTAAGTTTAACTTACAGTCATTATTCACGTGTCAATTTAGGGGTTAATTCACGTGTCAATTCACGGTCATGAGTTACGTGTTAATTCACGATCATGATTTACGTGTTAATACACGGTCATGATTCACGTGTTAATTCAAAATCATGATTTACGTGTTAATACACGGTCATGATTCACGTGTTAATTCAAAATCATGATTTACGTGTTAATACACGGTCATGATTCACGTGTTAATTCAAAATCATGATTTACGTGTTAATACACGGTCATGAGTTACGTGTTAATTCACGATCATGATTTACGTGTTAATACACGGTCATGATTTACGTGTTAATACACGGTCATGATTCACGTGTTAATTCACGGTCATGTACGTTTAATTTTCAGTCATTATTCACGTGTCAATTTACGGGTTAAATCACGTGTCAATTCACGGTCATGAGTTACGTGTTAATTCACGATCATGATTTACGTGTTAATACACGGTCATGATTCACGTGACAATTCACAGTCATGATTTACGTGTTAATTTACGGTCATGTAAGTTTAACTTACAGTCATTATTCACGTGTCAATTTAGGGGTTAATTCACGTGTCAATTCACGGTCATGAGTTACGTGTTAATTCACGATCATGATTTACGTGTTAATACACGGTCATGATTCACGTGTTAATTCAAAATCATGATTTACGTGTTAATACACGTTCATGAGTTACGTGTTAATTCACGATCATGATTTACGTGTTAATACACGGTCATGATTTACGTGTTAATACACGGTCATGATTCACGTGTTAATTCAAAATCATGATTTACGTGTTAATTTACGGTCATGTAAGTTTAACTTACAGTCATTATTCACGTGTCAATTTAGGGGTTAATTCACGTGACAATTCACAGTCATGATTTACGTGTTAATACACGGTCATGATTCACGTGTTAATTCACGGTCATGTACGTTTAATTTTCAGTCATTATTCACGTGTCAATTTACGGGTTAAATCACGTGTCAATTTACGCTCATTATTCACATGTCAATTTACGGGTTAAATCACGTGTCAATTCACGGTCATGAGTTACGTGTTAATTCACGATCATGATTTACGTGTTAATACACGGTCATGATTCACGTGTTAATTCACGGTCATGTACGTTAAATTTACAGTCATTATTCACGTGTCAATTTACGGGTTAAATCACGTGTCAATTCACGGTCATGAGTTACGTGTTAATTCACGATCATGATTTACGTGTTAATACACGGTCATGATTCACGTGTTAATTCACGGTCATGTACGTTTAATTTTCAGTCATTATTCACGTGTCAATTTACGGGTTAAATCACGTGTCAATTCACGCTCATTATTCACATGTCAATTTACGGGTTAAATCACGTGTCAATTCACGGTCATGAGTTACGTGTTAATTCACGATCATGATTTACGTGTTAATACACGGTCATGATTCACGTGTTAATTCACGGTCATGTACGTTAAATTTACAGTCATTATTCACGTGTCTATTTACGGGTTAAATCACGTGTTTCACTGTCATGATTCACGTGCTCAATCAGGGGCGAATTAAAGGTAACGGTCATAATTCACTATCCATAATTAATTAGTCCAAATTAAAGTTGATAAATAATTGAAGACTCTAATACATCAAATTTAAAAGAATTAAATTAAAAGGCATGAAATATATATATATATATATATATATATATATAAATTAGTCATAAATTAATAGTATGAATAAATAAATGAATGAAGAACACCCAAAATTAACGCACATATAATTCAAAAATATTAAAAAAAAATCAAAAAAGTCTTTTTAAAAATTATGATATAAAAATTAATCTATTCATAAAATCAACCAAAAAAGTCATTTTTTTAAATTTTGTTTTGTACTAAAATGAATGAATAAAATGCTTTTTAAACTTGAGAATCGCATAAAGATGATGGAATTTATTTTTTAAAGGATTAAAATATACTAATGAATTTAAATATATTTTTTATTTAAATTTTATTCAAAAAAAATTATCGTCTAAAAAAATTTAATTTAAATCTAATTTAATATACTTTTTAATTTAAAATGTGTATTAAGGTTTATTTTAATCAAAATATTGTTTTTACTTTTAAAAACATTTCTAAAATTAAGAAGACATTTCTTTTTGCAATAACTTGCATTTTAATTTTTTAAAAAATTCATTTTACATTTTTATCAATTTAATTCTTAGTTAAATGAATCCATATTTATAATAGATGTAGTAGTACTGTAATTAGTAAATTTAAAAGCATTGCGCTCCTCCCATAGGCACGGGCTTGCGCGGTAAACAAAAAAATAAAATATTTATTCGGATTAAGGTAAAATATAATTTTTTAAATTAAAAATTTTTGAAAATATTCAACATTTCTTAAAAATACCTAAAAAGCATTAATTTTCAAATTTATGGAAATATGTTGATATTTCTGTGTGTTACTTTTTATTACTTAGAAATTTTTATTAAAAGTTATTTTTTGTTGCGCGGCTGCAAATTAATTAGTTTTCTTAATCGTTTATCAAACCAATAATTTTAATCATTTTAAATTAGTTTAAAATGTTCAACAAAAAAACAAAAATATAATTTAATTCAAAAAAACAAAAACTCACGATTATTAATAAAAGCGAATGAAAAATTTAATTAAAGGCACCAACCAACGCTTCACAATATCTCAAGGCGAGCGAATGATTGTAATGGGCGTTGAAAGGCAAAAAGTTTCCATTAAAATGATGTAAATTAGCATGCCAACATTTAGATTTTTGCTTTCATTTGAATTTTTGAATTTGGTTTGCCTAAGTATTTTTTTCCTTTTGGTTTATTTAATATTATCCATTGTAATTTAATATTTTAAATTTTATTTTAAAAATTATTTTCTTTGGATAATCTCTTGATTTTTATTTTAAGTTTTTTGGTTCGAAAACTCAGTTATTTTATGTAACAATTCTTTATTAAATATATACAATAGCATATTAAATCATTAGGCGTGTGTTTTTAGTGAAATTAAAGAGATAAAAAAATTTTAGTTTTAATTTTCCAAATTTTTAAATTTATTTGTCTAGCAACCCAATATCTGTCTTAAGTTAAAAATATAAAATAAAATTTAAATGACAAAAATTAACTGTGAAATATTTTTAAAAAATTTTTCAAAAATATGATGCCATTGTATATTAGCAAAGTCAATAATTATTAAAGTTAAAAATTTTAAAATAAAATGAATTTAATTCTGTTTATTTTTAAAATATTTCTGAATTCGAATTTTTATAAAGATTTGAAACAAACTTTAGTGTCTATTGTTACAGAATAACCATTATTTGAAATTTTCTATTAATAAAAATTTTTTTATTTAATATGAAGAAAATAAAATAAATATAAGAAATAAATTTTTGTTATTTTTATGGTAATTTTACAAAATTAATAACGTCTAATTAAATTAATTTAGATGAAGTCTAAAAAAGCAACGCTATTTAATAGATAATATTTAAATAATCAACAAAATTCGAAATTAATTTATTTTCTAATTTTTTTATTATATTATAAATTTAGTAAAATTTAGATTTTACTTTATTTATTTTACTAATTTTTAATGTGTTCCGATTTTAATTAATTCTTAGAATGGCCAATTAAATAAAATTTTAATATCTTTTTTTAAATTTAAAAGACTTTACAATAAATTAAAAAAATATATAATTATTTTACAAATCAAAATGAATAAATTAAAAACTTAGAAATTATCGAAAAATTGAGATGCGAAAATTTAATAAATTAAATCTTAACAAAAAGAATGCATTTCATTTACTTGCATTTTTATTATTCTGATTAAAATGCTATTAAATAAATTCTCTTTATAAATAAATACAAAATTTAGGAGGAGTGACTGAGAACTAAAAATGAAAACAACTAAATGCAATTTATATAATCTTTAGGAATATTTAATCACAAAAACAAGGTTTTATTACAAAAAAAGATATATGCAAACCGATTATTTTGCAATAACAATGACCAATTAAATAAAATTGGTTAGTTATTCCTTTAGAATTTTTAATTTTAAATGATTTTAAAAATTTATATATTAAAAAACAAAAAGTTTATTTATTTTTTAAAAATCAAAATGAATCAGTAAGAGCATATAAATTACAGAAAAAAAGGAATTTAAGAGGAGTGACTGAACTGGAATTTGATTGGGTGCCGACAATCGGCAAAGTGCCATTGTACAAATAAATCCAATAGAAAATGAAAATACAATTATCTCAAAAAAGTATAAGCGATTGATGTTGACGACTCAATTTGTCACTGCTTGAGAAATAAAAGAGGTAAAATACGATAAATGTAACATGAAATGAAATAAGAATTTAAAACATAAAACAAAGATACATAAAAAAATTAATACACATTAAATTCATTTAGGTAATATTTTAATAAAAAAAAGATTAATTGTAAAATTAAATAAACTGATTTAATTTATAATTAAATAAAATTTAAAAATTGAGAATCTTTCAAATTTTTCAAATTTGAGTTATAATTGCCAAAATAATTGCACCCAGTGAATAAATTTTGTTCATCTAAAATAGCAAAAATTAAGGAAAATATTGGTATAAAAATCGAAAAATGAACGCACAACAAATAAAAATTTTTGGTTTTATTACAATTTTATTCACATTTAGAAATTTAGCAAATCAAATTTCCAAAAAAATGGACTTTGTCGAAAAATTTAAATTTAAATATGAAAATTAACTATTTACAAAAAATTTCTTAAAATTTTTTTGTGTAAATTTGTAAAATATTGTCTCGAATATGAATGAGAAATTATAAATAATTTTAATTTAATTGTTAATATTATCTTTAATTTTCCATCTTTTGCAATCCGCGTGAAAACTAGAATTAGAAAATTGAAAATTTTTAAAAGTCAAACAAAGGCACTCAATGATTTAATGGCTCCCAAAAGAAAAAATATTTTCTGTGTCATATAAATTTAAACAAATTGCAAGAAATTTCAAAAATATTTATAATTAGGTAATTGCTTTAACTATAACCTTTTCTCATTTTAAATTAAATCATATAATAAAACATTTGTGTCCAACCTTATTTCAACACTGAAACTACCTTGTGATTTTGATTGCTTGATCATTTAAATATTAAAATTTTAATTTAATTTGTCCAAATTAATATTTTTGTTGTGTCCGACAACAGTTTATAAATAATTTTATTTGGAGCAAAACAATTACAATTAAATGCAGAGCAAAGGGAAGAAGTCAATAGCACAAAATAATATGAATGAAGCTGGGAAGAGAGAGAAGGGGGAGAAGGGAAGACTTAAATAACAAAAGAGAGGGGGAGGGGCAGGGGTCAAGGGACAGCAAAAAAGAATCGATAAATGAACAAGGGGATGAATACATCACATCCCTCCCTCCTTATCAAGGATCAGCTGCTTGGGTCGAAGATTTGCGGTTTCTTCTTGGTCCGCTGTGATCGTCGAAGTTCGGGAGGAGCTGGGCCATCATTCTGTTCATCATCAGCCTCCTGTTGTTGATCATCGGCGTCCGAGTCGCTGTCCACGGATTCGTTGTCCGGCTGATCTTCGACCGTCAGATCCGGCTTAAGCTGATCAGCGTGCCGCTTCCAAATGCCTTTCAAAGTCCGAACGAGATAAATTACCCCGTTTTTCGTAATGATCAGACCACGGAACCATTTAGGCCCGTCTCGGTAATTCCTTACAAAAACCTTTTGACCAATTTCAAAAGTTCGATCTCGAGTTCCCCGATCAAAATTTCTTTTGATTCGGTCTCTGTATGTCGTACTGAGTTTTTGCTTCTTCTGATCGGCGTTCTCCTCGGTTGGACGTGCCAAATCAAGCATGCTACGCAATTTTCGACCGAATAGCTTTTCAGCTGGCATGCATTTGTCGCTGGATGAGGTGTCACTCTGTAAAGTCCCAAAACCTGGTGCAAAGCCTCATCACATGGCACTCCTCCGTCCTTTTGACGCTGCATCATGTGTTTGAAAGTTTGGACAAACCTTTCGGCTTCTCCATTACTCATCGGATGGTACGGAGGGGTCAAGGTATGCTCAATGCCTCGCGAATTGCAGTATTCGTGCCATTCACCCGACGTGAACTTGAGCTTTTCCTCGTTCTGGTCTAATGGTTTTTCCTTTGGCCACCATTGCTCTCTTTTGATCCTATGGGTTGTCTTACCCGTAATTATCCTAAATTGCCACGAGGGGACTGCAAAACCTTGATCGCTTAATTTAAGCGTGTGACCGCATGATTCTACACTCTTAGCATTCTCTTGGAATGATAGAGCGAACTGTGAATTTTTTGATATCCACATTCTCTTGGTGAATTTCCCATTTTCTGTTGTTACTTTATTGTAAAGACACGCGCTTTGATGCTCCGTGGAATCGAGGTTCCAAATTAGAATCGCATTATCCCCCAGTCGACATGAACCTTTTGAAAATTGACATTTGCTTACTTCCTCTGTGGGTGAACCCAAACTTTCGGAACCCGGGTTTCCCAATAAGGTTATTACCGCATGATAACAGTTATTTACTTCGGATTTGTCTTTTCCGAATTTCCACCAAGAATAGGCTATTTGCAATTCTTGGTTTGTATGAAATTGCTCATTTGAATGACCACTGAGAGGTCCGAATTCACACTTTTCATAATTGATCATTTCTTGACAATCTTCAATTGTCATTGGTAGGGTAGAAACACTGACCGGGTCACTGAACTTATCGTTTAGTAAATTGGTCCAAAATTTTTGACTTTGTTTGACTTTTAGACATCGATGTGCTTTAAACGTGAATGGTTCGGAATTGGGTTGATAAATGTCAACTTCCAATTCCCGTTGAGGTTCGTCAAACAAGTTGGCAATTAGTTTGCATTGGGTTGTGTCTCGATCTATTCTCACATAATTTTTCTGTGCCCTATGATGACAAAGCATTGGATTTTGAATTGTTGTACTTATCAGGGATAAAATAAAAACTATAAAAAATTGTTGAGACAATTTTTGGTTCCAAAATATGCGTTTGTGGTGTTTAGACTCAGGGTTTTCAATTCTCTTACCTTGCTCGTGTTGAGACACGGGCTCATTTAAGATGACTTTCAATTTGACCATTTCGTCACTGAGTTCTTCAGCCTCTCGACTTTGGTTAGCCCTTTCTAACAATTCACCTTTTTCATCAGATGAGACTGACGTTTTCTCTACCCATTCCTTTTCCAGATCAATTCCTAATTCTTCAAGGACATTGACTTCCCTGACTAATGGTAAGCCGAATTCATTAGCTGTCTTTTCAAACTCCTCACATATCTTTTTAAACCCATCTTCTCGCACGCTACTCGCTACATTCCTTTTATTGTATGGATTTTCAATGAAAATAAATTGTCTATCTTCCTGAAATTCCTTTTGGTGTCTTCTCTCTTCCCATTCTCCTCTTTCAGAAATCACATGAGTACGGAATGGGAAACAATTAAAAAACTCAAAGAAACCTATGAGAAGGCTTTTCATATCTTTGTTTTTCAACCCATTAGATTTAATTCTTCCCTCAAAATAATGCATAGCCATGAGAGACCAACCGAATGTGTTCAAATAACCGGAACCATTCAAAATGTTTCTGGTTTTTGCCCAATTTTTGATGCCAACCAGAAATAACGGGATTCGAGGATCCCCTTCAACATATTTTTTTAATTTGTTGCTATTTTCTACCGCATCCCTGTTTCCAACTCCAACTTGGATCTTGAGAGATCCCTTTTGAGTCGAAACTTTAGCATCCAAAATTGGGATACGGGCGGGTATTAAATTGCATGTCCAAAAATCCGCTCCGCTCTTTTCCCAATTTTTTCTAAAGGTTTTGAGAAACCAGACCGCATTTTCTTTATTCTCAAATCTTTTTTCCCATTCCCTTGGAAGGATGACTACGTCTAGGTCTGAGAACCTGTCTGCCATCTGATACAATGAACTCCCTGTTTTGTGTACAGTTAATATTTCTCCCCGATGGCAATTTTCAATGGTTTGCTCAATTCTTTGAAATTCATTAAGCTTCAACCACTTAATATTTTCTGTCTCCTTTATGGTTTCCCAATGGCATGAGAGCCATTGTGCCAAAATGTCACCCTTCAGACTCCATATTGATTTAGGAGTTTGCTGGTGAAACCCCTCATTATCAAACATTCCCAAAACCCCTGATTCCTGAGAATGGCCTTGAGAGGTCATAACAAGTCCTTGGTCACTCGTCTCTTCCTTGGTTGGTCCAGTTTTACCTTGAAGTTCGGTGCGCACTTTCATCAGGCATTGACCAAGCAAGTTCTCCCCCGGAAAGCCGTGTCTCAATCCTTCCCGGATTCCGCGTTCATCTCTGATATCGGTACCGATCCCCCAACTCAAAGAAGACGAGGCTTCAAAAATTGGCTCGTATCCGGTGTCCACGAGCATTCGTTTCAGCTCACTGTTTTGGCCAAACTTGGCTCTCAGAGCTGTTATCATCACCTCCACTCTCAGTCGGTTCCAGTGGCTTTGATTGTATGGAATCGGATCAGTTTCTCGCAGCGCCCATTGATGCACTTCGCGATCGGTGGCACTCTTCATGGTAATTGGTGGCAATTCTCCCCGCAGTATTTGTTGAGCCAAGTTTGGCATTCGGAATTCCAGCGCTTTTCTCCATGTATAAAATTGCTCCGAGCACCTAAACACGTTGTTGTCCACTCTGAACTCCACGGAGAAGAAGTTGCTGAACGCGTAAACATGGCGAAAGAAGAAGTAGCCACCTCTCCCCTCAATTTCAACCCATTTGGGGTATGGGGGTTTGTCCCATACGTCATCCGCCACACTTTGAACAGCCGTGAGAGGCTGATATTGACCAGAGGTCCTTTCAACCCGTTTGGGCATCATTGGCCTTTCACCCCAAAACGCCCTTGGCACTTGAATCGGTAAAGGCTGCTGTTGTTGTGGTTGTTGTTGTTGGAATGTGCCTTGATGAAATTTTTTCCGATTCGCGTCCCATTCTCTTTGCCATTTGTCCGGACGAACGCGCTTTGCTGGTTTTTCCTTCCTCTTAATTATTTCCATGCCCATCTGCATCATGATGAGAATCATATCCGAAGTCGGCTCTCTTTCGTCAATGATGTGCCAATGGTGAAGCATTCGGAGATGATTTGGTGACAATTCGGCCTGCGGTATGGATGAGATCCAAAACAACAATCTGTCGCTGTACAATTGTTGAGCCGTTAGTAGAGTTTGCATAAACCCCAAATCGTCCAACGTCACTCCCTTCCTCCAGACAATAATTGACTGTACACCTTCAATATGTAATTCCTCTGTAAAGAGGTGCGCGTCCCACTCTTCGTGAAAATGGCAAAATTGCCGTGCGTCCGCATTGATGAGACAATTGCGGAGCGCACCACCGTCCTCTTCCCCTTGCCCCAATATCAAAATTGGGGCCTTGATGACCTTCAACGCCGGTTCGTCGTCATGGTAAACTTGCATCTCTTTGATAATTACTTCCTCAGCCTCTCTTAATTCATTCGCCGTGAGAGGCTTAATTCTTTTTATAGTTTCACTTCTTGCCTTGAGCAATTTGCGTTCCTGAATTGGCTCAATTTGTTGTACAAATTGAAGAGGCCCCTTGTAAATTCGCCTAATATACGCCACTGTATTTCTAATCCTCTTCCACTTTGAGAAGTGGTTCACATAAACTGTGAGAAAGGAACCCAATTTCCTTTGGTTTCCTTCCCTTGCCGGATTCGCCAGTTTACAAACAGTGACCTCTTGATTTTGATCCGCCCATACATTTGGATCAAATTCTCTGATTGTTTTGGCCACTGTGTATTTTTTAGACTTATAAACGGCGGTCCTTTCCACCATAATTCATTGGTTTGTAAATCTTCCGGACTTGTGCCACGAGAGGCAACGTCTGCCGGATTTGATTGACCCTCAATATGTTTGACATTCCATTGTCTCATTTTTTCTACCCGATTTTTAATGTATCTTTCTAATTTCCTGTTGCTATTCAGAAAATCTAATACATCCGTGGAATCCGTCCACAACTGTACAGTCTCAATCTTCAGTGATTTTTCTATTTGACCCTTGACATAATTTAACCATTTCGAAGTCAAAAGCATTGCGTGTAATTCCAAAATCGGAATGGTCCGATACTTTGATGGAATTATTGCTGGAACCACAAGGCTCTTACCAAATATGAGATTGGCATTTATTTGATTCGGATTAATGACTCTTAAATATATTGCCGTTCCCATGGCCTTATGTGATGCGTCTGAGAACGCATGCAATTCACACTGACTATTTTTAATCATTTCTTTCGGAATGATATTCCTTGGTACTGTTATTGACTGATTTTCCCAGTCTTTCATCAGTGTTATCCATTCATTTAGCTCTTCATTAGACAACGAGGTGTCCCATTTGAGCTTTTTATTCGTTTCTACCCTTTGCCGAAATAATTTTTCTGGCAAAATTGCTGGGGCCGCAAATCCGTTCGGATCAAAAGGTTTAGCAATTTGTGCTAACTTCTCAGACTTAAACACGGGAAAATGTATGACCAGAGTGTCATTGTTGATGTCCCATTTTATTCCTAACAATTTGACTCCGCCTTTTACCACTTTGTCTTCACTTGGTAATTTCTCTATTTCCTTGGTACAGTTGGACACAAATTCTCTCACATTCATACCTGCCTTAGAAAAAATCTCTTTGAGAAGAGAGTAATATGACTGAATTTCTTCAGCCCTTTCTAAACCAAGTATTATGTTGTCCACATAAATGTCTCTCTCTATTTCTCTTACTTTTTTGTCCTTGTATTTGGACAAATGAAGTTTGATAGTCAAGGAGAGATGCGCCGGTGAACAGATGACTCCAAACGTTACTCTATCTTCGGCATCCTTGATAACACAGTACTTATCTAACACCTCTGGAGACATTTTGTGGAAGCGACATAAGTTCCCGGTTCAACGTTCGAATTAGACGTTTGGTTTCCCCGTAGGTCTTTAACAGTAAATCTATGGCATCATCATACCCACTCTCACTAATTGGAATACCCTGAATGATGGCACTGGCTTTGCCTTCAATGCATGAGTCTAAATAACTGAACTTATCGATTTTTGGGACATGAGAGTCCTCATGAATTATTGTACGAAAGTAATCCCAAAATGGTATCCACTGAGATGGACTACCATCAAATCTCTTAAGCTCAGTTTTTGGCAAATTTTTACGCATTGGCACGCTCCTTGAGAGGGGTCCAATGCCGGAGGTAGTGTCACCATCCGTGTTGTGAGTTATGTCTAACTTCTCTTCTAATGCCTCAATTTTGTCCCTCAAAATTGGAATGAGAACGTCAGCTGCCTTTTGTTTCTCATTAATTTGTAACTCCTGCATTAATTCCTGCATTTCCGTTTCCTTACGGATTGCATTGTCTCGACTCAGTTTACCAATATACTCATTAGCCAAACCCAAATTATCTTCAATCTTTTGTACCACCCTTTCTAAGTCGTTCAGAAGGTTTCTGATTTTGTACAGCCTTCTTTGGCATTGATTCGGTAGGGCATTTATTCCCAGGTCAGGTGGAATTTCGGTACCCAATAATGCTCCCAATTTGCTGGCACACCCCCTAATTAATGCCTGGATGGGGGCTGTCATTGCTCAAATCAATGACCAAATTCGAAAGTTCAGAGATGAGACTCCAATTTAATAATCAATAACCGAACTGTGACCGAACAATTTAAAAATGTGGAACTGAAACTCCAATTTATCAATAACCAAACTGCGTACTGAGTTGAGAATCAGAAATTCAAAAAACCAGAAAGGGGGGAGGGTAAACGATTCAAGGTTTGTAAGACCTTTTCACCACGCACTGTACCAAGTGCGGATGGTTTGGACAATTTGGGCTACAAACAAAAACAAAACAACAAAAACAAAACAACAAAAATAAACAGGATTTAGACCCTCGGAAATGAGATTCCGAATTTTTTGGACTAAATGGGATTGAACAAAAAAAAAATGTGACTTGGTAATAAAATTTCGAAAAATTGGACAGTATGGGATTTGGACAAAAATTTGAACTCGAAAATGAGATTTCGAGATTTTTTGAATAAATGGAATTGGACAAAAAAAAATGTGAATTGGAAATGAAATGCCGAGATTTTTCGGACAAATTTAAATCTAGCAATATAAATGTTTGACTGATTGAAGATGAGACTTCGAAATTTCAGTCCAAACTACTTGATTGCCTTTTTTGGGAGGAGGTTGGAACAGAAATTAAAGCACTGATTAAGTCTGGATGAGACCAGATTAATCAGACCTCCCCTTGGGAAAAAAATTGAACCCGCCAGTGCACAATTAGGTCGCCAGTTGTCCGGAACACGTCTTGGTAAATGGGGTTGGCCGGCGTGCTGAGACGTGCACCAAGACAGTGCACTCAATTGGTCCTCGATGCGTCAATTGTCCGATGCGTCCAATTTCCAATTCGATGCGTCCAATGTCCAATTCGATGCGTCCAATGTCCAATTCGATGCGTACAATGTCCAAATTGCCAATGCGTCCAATTTGCAATTTGTTCTGCGCGTCCAATTCCCAATCTGTCCAATGCGTCCAATTTGCAATTTGATCTGCGCGTCCAATTTCCAATTTGCCAATGTCAGATACTTTTCACTTGTAAAAGGGGAAAACAATTATGAAATTTTGATGAGACAAAATTAATTGAAGTAATTTAGGCTGGAACCGGTTTTCCGCCACAATATGAAATTAAGCAGTTTAGTTTTGTGTGGCGGAAAACTTGCTCAGAAAACCTCCGGGTTGCTGGTTGCAAAACACAATTTCAATAAAATTCCAATGAAGAAATTTAATTTTAAAAATGTCATGAGAATTGCAAAAAAGCGGAATTGTCGATTAAAAACAATTTTTTAAGTGAATGAAGTGAGAGAGAGATGGGAAAAAGATAAATAGCTTAAATATGGCGGATGAGACCGCCGTCAATTTGCAAGAGATATGTGTCGGAGATAATAAGAGAGGAAATGAAAAATAGAATTCAACAATTTAAATGATTGAAAAACATTTAAAATTAAAGCATAATTAATGCAAAGAAAATGAGAATTTGGGCAGAAGAAAATGAATGTCCCTGATCATCAAATTGAGTGATAGAATTTTTGTCAGATTTGCAAGTCCTCTCCATTCGCAACTTCCTCCTCATGTCCTCCTCCCTTTCTTTTCCCTCCACTTTCGCCATTCTTCCTTTAATTAAAAAATGAAGCAAATCACTAGGTAATGATGCATCATAAATATTGGTTTAACCGCTGAAAATTTACTGGCCAAGTCATTGCTTTTGCCTTAAATATTTAATATTATATTTAAAAATCATAATTTAAATAAATGCTTGCATAAACCTTCAACATAAATCCGGAATAAATATTCATATAAAATGCCCAAATATTTGCGACATTGTTGGCATTTTGTTTGTTCATTTTTATTGAATTCATTAAAGATTTTATCACAGTTCCAATTCTCTCGCATCAAATACACAACGCCAAGACGGGTCTCATATTTTTGGGTCAAATGCTTTTTCATTTTGTCAGTATCGTATCTCCCAGAAGAGATCATTTGTCTATCAGAATACCTATAAATATTTTCATTCTCTTTCCTTCGACTTAAATAATTTGAATATTCTTTAGCCATTTTAAAAAAATTCGCTGAATTTGTCGTCGCTAATCCTTTGACAAATTCTGAAAATAGAGCATCGTCTATCTAAATTTTTAATTAATTTAATTTTCATTAAATTTTAAGTCTCTCTCACCCATGAACTTTGATCATCGAATTTTGAATGCAAAATTATCCAATGCTTATCAACGAATTTAATATCATTGGCTTCCCAAATACTATGATCGTCTTCTTTTTCCTTTTCTTCCGCTTTTTTCAACATTTCCCCCAAATTTTCTTCAAAATTTAGTCGAAATATTCCGTCCAAACTTTCATTTGCTTGGCATTCATTCGCTGTGTCAATTGCCAATTGCAAAATCATTTCATTCATTGGCAATTTTGCTTCATTTTTTAATTCAAATTCATAATTTAATCTCTCCTCATTCAACAATTTTGGTTTAAAATTTTCATGATAATAGAGCATTATGTTTAATTTATATTTATAAATTTTATTCCATTTTGCAATAAAATAAAATTGCGAAATTCTGATATTAATATAAAATATTTTGATGTTATTAAACTGATTTAAATTTTGACTATTATTTTATGGCAACCGAAGCAGGCCTGTTTAAAATTGAAAACTTACAAAAGTTGTTGCATATTTCCTTCATATTCCATGTTTTATTTTTAATTTTTCCATCTTCTTTTTTATTTTTTGGCATTTCGTTTCATATTTAATTTTAATTTTCTATCAAATTACATCCTTCAGCCTATTAATTTGTTTTCTGAAATGATGACCAATTTTTAGTATATAATACCTCTTATTTAATTAATATTAAACATTGAATAAGAATAATTAATTTTATACCAATTTGTTGTGGCATTAATATTAAAATTTTGGCGCCTACTTTTTGCTTTAAATAATTTTTTTCGATAAAATTGTTTAAATCTTTTAAATACAGTCCTTATTCGTAAAAAAAAAGTTTAAAATATTTAATAATTTCATTTACGATTTAAAGGGTAATACGTATGACAATTTAGAAAATTCCTAAAATGAAATTTTTATTAATATTACTTGAATACCGTATTTCTTTTGTTAGCTAAATTGGCTGTTTCAGTAAATTATTATTTTTTTTTTATAGTGAAAATTTTGCCTTTAATTATTAGGGCTGCTAATTTTATGTAAGAAAATTTGCGAATTATGTAAATAAAATATGTATAAAAAAAATGCTAAAATATGTATGAAATATGTACAAAAATCCTCAAATAAGTAGGAAAATATGTAAATAAAATTTTTTTAATGGTTATTTTTTGGAAAAAAATTCTTCGTAAAAAGTGAAATAAGCACAAAATGCCATAAAAATGACCAAAATAGGCTTAGAATCACATTTGAATATTTTACAAATTAATTTTTGATATCATTTTTTGAAAAAATCGATTTTTTAGGGATACATTTTCAAAAAAAAATTTTTTAATTTTTTACAAAAAATTTTCAAAAATCCTCAAAATATGTAAAAAAAATGAAAAATATGTACGAAAAATTGCGAAATATGTATAAAAATATGTACATATTTAATATGTAGAAAAATCCCAAAATATGTAAAAATATGTAAATAAAAGTCCCAACTTTTGTTCGCAAACACAAAAAAGAAAGTGTTTTTCCTACTATTTAGAGCATGGAGAAACCAGGAAAAAAATATGTATTTACATAAAATTAGCAGCCCTATTAATTATATTTAACTTAGCCGTTTTTTTCAATTTTTTGGGTGAAAAACGCACCTCCGGTGCAAGACAATCATCTACGCGTTATATCGCACGGGGGTTAGTTTTAAATTCTTTGATTTAATAAGTCTGTTAGCCTGTATAAACCTTTTATAAGAGAATTAATCAAATTTGTTGTTTTTGACTTCATTTTAATTTAATTTTATTTGGGAGTTTTATCATTTTGAAATCGTATCGCAATTTTCTCAAATTTCTTGGAAAGTTTTGATAAATTAAATCTATTGAAAATTCAGAATGAGAAATGCATAACATTTCTTTTTAATATGTTAGATTAATATTTAAATGCATATAAATAATAAAATTCTTTAATTTCAATAAATTTTGCATATTGGATTTTTAATTTAAGAAGCTTTATTTATTTATAATTTTATCAATGCATATATAGTTTATTCATTAATAAAGTAATAGAATTATTGAAAAATTAAAATAAAATTTATGCATATACAAATTTAATTTATAAAAGGATCAGCAAAAAAATAATTTAAAAATAAAATTCATACAAATATGAGCAAATTGCTAACTTTAAATTTTATTAAAATTTTTCATTCAAAAATTTTAAATTGCTCTGTAAAGTCATTTTTAATTGATCAAATTTCATTTTTGATTATCAAGATAATGGTTAATTTTGTGCTTATACTAGTTTATATTAAATTAATTTTAGTTTCAATTAATCCCTTTAAATAAATTTTATATTTTAATCTTTGTGATAATAATATAAAATTTAGCTTATTAAAATATTTAGAATATTTGATTATATTTTTTATTTTTTCAAAAATTTCCGATTTCCGACTTCCGACGTTTTTGGGGTCGGAATTCCGATTTCCGACTTCCGAAAATTTTTTGGGCCTCGGAATGCCATCCCTGCTAACCACCAGAAGCATACTTTTGATGAGTTAATTGATTAAAAATAAAGTTTTTTAAAAATCTTACGAATATTTACAAATATTATTATTTAATTTTTATATAAAATTAATTATATCAATTATAAAAAGTGTATTTCAAATTATAATTGTCAAATAGGAAGCAACAAAGTAAATGTAAAAAACATTTAAAATAAAAAGCATAAACTAACAAAGAAAAATTTAATTTTATACAAATTTATTTTTGTCATTTATTAAAAATAATATATTTTACAAAAATAAAAAACATTCTAAGAAATTAAAGTAAATTAAGAAAATTATAAATAATTCCAAAATAATTACTATAATCAGAGAAAATATCACTTAATACATAGTAAATAAAATAAATTTATTATTCTTTGTTTTAATTCATAATTATTTTCTAATAAAATACATATACTTAATAAGTGTTAGAATTCATTTCATTAAATTCAATCTTAATAATGCAAAAACCAAAAAAAATCAAATTTTGAAAAAATTCAATTAACTTTAATATCAATTAGCAATAAAAATAAAAATATTAATGTGTAAATAATTTTTAAACCGGTATTTATAAATTATTACAAATTAATAAAATGGATTTGCCTCAATTTTATTAAAAATTTAATTACAATAAAATTTAATTTTGCATTTCAATTCATTGAATTATCAATAAAAAAACAAATGAAATATATTAAAGTTAACAACAATATTAATATTCTATATAAGAATAGTTTTTAAGTAAAGGATATTATGATGAAATCCGGTTAATCAACCTAATAGTCAAAACAAGAAATTTCAATATGGATTATCTTAAATATAAATATAATTATTATTTATAAAAAATTAAAAATAAATATCCATCGGATAACAATAATTTAAGCATCATAAATAAACCATTATGAAAAAAGAAATTTCTTGGAAAATTAGAAAAGAAAAATTTGAAAAAATAATGTTTATTATGACTTTCTCTAAAATTATTTATGGTCTAATCAACAAAAAAATATTTTCATTTCTTAAATACATGGACGAAATGCGACAGTGCGACACTCCCGACCGAGCGAACCACAATTCAAACGTTCCGTCGAGAATAATACTAAATCATCTAATAAAATAAACTATGAAACTTTTTACTAAAAACACCAGTAAATAAAATAAAAAAGAAGCTTTTCATTTAAAAAATTTAAAAGTAAAAAAGAAAGAAAATTAATTATTATAAATATTTTAACAAAATAAATATTTGGAAGTTTTTGAGAAAACTCTACAAACAAAATTATTTATTGTTTATTTACCAAAAATAAGACGAGATAAAATATATAATATAAAAAATACAAAAAAATATAATCAATTCAAAAATTATGGCAAGCGTTAAATTATTTTAACAGAATTTATTTTATTATTAACAATAAAGAAAAAAATAATCATTAAAGATATTTAATAAATATTTTAGAAATTATAAATAAAACCAGATTAACTGCAAATATAAAGTCATATAATATAAGAAAACAAATTTTTTTTGTATTAATTCATATTATATGTACTGAATACATTTTTGTTATGTTTTTTAGATGAATTTTTGGATTTTGTGGCTTTTTACCCCAAATTCCTCAAAATTGCTCTTATTTCAAATATGTCGCAAAAGTCAAATCATCGTGTCGAGGACTTGATCCGAATTGAAATTTAAAAAAAAGTATTTTAACCTAATAGTTTTTAAATAATTTAATTTTAATAATATTTTTGTTTAAACAAAATATTTTTTATTTTTCAATTTTTCAACTTTTTGATCCTTTTTTAAATTTTTTGAACTTATAAAATCTTTATATTTTCAAGGATAAATGAATATTTTTAAATAATTTAATTTCTATAAAGAAAGTTAAAAGAAATTAAAGATAAAGCTTAAAATAAAAATTAACAACAAAACAAATTGAAAGAATTTAGGAATAAACAAAAATTACTTATTAATGAAATGAATCTTAAATATAAAAATTACCCTTTAAAATGAAATTTAAATCAAATTAATTAATAAAATAATCGATGGAATATAAGAAAAAAAGTGAATACGTTTATGAAGATATTTTTCTTGTCCTATCAATGATTTTTTGGGGAAAAAATTACCATTAAGAAATTTATTTATTTACAAACAACAAATTCAATAAAAAAATATTATATTACTGTTTGTTTGATTAAATTTGTGTTTCCCTAAAATAAATTTATCAATAATATATAGTTGGTAAAACTTAATAAAAAATTTTTGCAAATTTTGGTCTTAATCTGAAAATAATTAAAAAAAAATTCAATAAATAATAAAGAATTTTATTTATATAAAAAATAGTAAGTTATTTTAATTTATTAATTGGTTATTAATGAATTTAATCACTGTTTAATAATCTTTAACATTTTAAATGAAAGCTAATTAATCCATGTTAACATAATATATTTTTTATATACTGAATTATTATTTTTATTTCATTTGGAATAATTATTTAATTTTTTCATTATTTTCTTACATAAACATTACCCTTAAAGTGGTGTTGAATTTAACTTTTTTAAAAATTTATTTCTAATCAACTGATTTCATTATATATTATTTAAATCTAAATGAAATAATATATTAAAATTATTGAAAAAATAATTAATTAATAATAATCTATCTGCATTTTGTTCATTAATAATTAAATTAAATAATTTAAAATTATAATGTTATTATATTTTTCATACCTAATTTATAATAAATAATACTGAAATAATAACGATTAATAATTGTTAATTAAAAATTACATCTAATTTAAACAAACGAAGCAATTAAATTTTTATCAACTAAAATTGCTTAAATAATTGTTTATTGGTATTCAATTATTCAACTAAGTAAAAAATTATTAATTGCAAAAATTTTTCTCAAACTTTTTAAAATAATTTATCTAAATCTGATTCAACCGCATGTTAAATAAGTATTTTGACAAAAAACCAATAGGAAATATATATAAATTGAATTAGAAATTATAATAATAAATTTAATTTTAACCAGCCCAAAAACTGCTTGTTTTTTCGTCTACTTAACATTGCAATATGTAATTAGAACAAGATTAAAACATTAATTTAAATAAAATCACCAACAATTAATAATTTACCAAAAATAATAAATGACATTAAAATTTTAGTGATACTATAATAAATCATGAAAAAAATAATTTATAATTTCTTTAACAATTCAATTATTGTCAATCAACTCAAAATTGCAAAAAATATTCGTACAATTATGTTACTTTTTAATTATTATCTCTACCAATTTATTTGATTTCAAAAAGTGTACTGACTATGAATGTTGTTCGACGAAAATTAAATTTATATTTTTTGTCAAATATTATATATTTTTTGTGTAAATGTTAAAAAATGAATTAACATAAATTTATTAAAACTAATATAATATTTAAAACATTAATTTATTCTTATTATCATAAAAAACTGATAATCCAAAGTTTAATAAATTAGAAGCAAAAAGAAATAAATGAAAAGGAAACAGAAATTCTAAATTAAAAAATTGTTGAAAAATGTGATTATTTTTTGAATTTCCAAATATAATAATTTAAAATATCAATCAAAAAATAATAATTGAAAAATTTATAAAAAAAAATTAAATTTTTTAATTTACAATACAAAACTTAACTATATATTTAAAAAGGATGCAAATGTTTTGTAAAACTAACCTGAATTTAAATAAATATTTCAATTTATTTTAAAAGATTTTTTTATGTTTATATATTTTTATAGAAATATATCATTCCTTGCATATGAAATATTCTGTCATTTGTTATAATAACATTCCAGCTTTATGAATTATTCAAAATAAAGTAGATAAGTTTATGTTACTTCCCCTCACAAAACCTGTATCAAAATCAAAATTTCCAAATAAACAATTTATTATTAAACTTAAAATATAAACTTACTAATTCGCCTAGCCAATTTACTGTTGTTGAACTAAGTTTTATAAATTCGATGTTATTATACTGATTTTTGAGGGATGGCGGTTTTTAACTTGGTGCAGATCAAATATTAGTATAAATGTTGAAATTTATTTATGAAATTATAATATTTTTTCCAAATACCAAAAACTGATTTTTTGAATCATTTTAAACTAAATTTGAGTGTGAAATAACACCTTTTTTCATTTTCCTTTCGCAAAATCCAAATATTGATTATTTTATTTATGTTTTTTCATAATTATAAATTTATAAAATTAAATGAACAACACTTTAATTATTTTATGAAATAGTTCCTTATATTTAACTAATTATTAAACAAAAAAATTTGTGCAATTTATAAATCAAAATAGAATTTTTGAATTTATTAAAGTATAAAAATTTACAAAAAAAAATGGTATAAAACATGAATGTTATATTAAAAAATTGCCAATAACTTTGTCAAAATAACAATTTGAAATCATAACAAAAATAAATAAAATTAATGCATATTAATAAATGAATTAAAACAACGTTAACTTTAAACAATATAAATTAAACAATAAATGTCTAAATCTCTGCATAATGATAATGAATATTAAATTACATAGATTAAAAATAAAAACAATATAAAGAAGCATCCAGAAAGTTATTAAATAATAAAGGAAAAAGCTACTTGAAAAAATACAATTTAAAAAGTCAACCGTAATAATCTTTTAATAGATTTTAAATTGCTTTTACATTAAATTAAAAACATTATTATTTTATTTTCTTTTTATGACAGCTTTTGGCATTTGCGTTAAAAAAAGAATAAAAATTCATTTATTTATTCATATTAGGAATACTTGTTTATTTTTTTCTCCTATACTTTTTAAAAGTAATTATCTTATTCAAATAATCAAAAAAAAAATATTGATTCAATTTGTGATTTTTTAATTTTTATTCATCAGTCATATTTAATTAGTTAAAATTATAAGAATAAATGAGTTATTTTTTGAATGGACAATTATGGTAAAAATAGCTTTTTTCAACATGATTTTTTTGAAACAGGCATGTAAATAAAAATTAGATAATAGCAAAAAATGAAAAATATCGAAATAAACAAAATCAATTGTTTAAATTTAATAAATTATAAAATATTTATAATTCATTGACATTAATATTAAATAATATATTTAAAAGTAGTATAAAAATATATTTTATTATTAAATTATAAATAAGAATTTTAAAAATTGCAAAACTTCTGGTCTTAAAAGTAGATAAGATAATTTTTGAGCTAAAAAACATTTAAAATGAATAAAGTTGTCTATTTACTTTCATTTTACTTGTTTTATTTTTTGTTCTTTTTTTGGCATTTCGTTTTGCTTCAAAAAAAGCCCGGGAAATGTATTATTAAAAAATTGTTTTAAAAAATATATATAACCATCTTCTTTTTTTTCGTTGGATATATTATGCTCACAGAAAAGATTGAATGAGAAAATTAAGCCTTAGATTTTATGAATACTTTTATTATGGTTTATGTATAATATTGTCACATTGTATTTCGTTAATACTTTCATATATTGTCAAAACTTTACTTTTAGTGTTTTTGCTTCTAATATAAATACGTTGCTTTTGTTTAAACAAATGAAATATGTATTTTGTTTAATAAAAGGTTTTTAGTTATTTAATAAGAATATGATAAAAAATGTTTTCGCTATTTTTTATTTTTTATAATTTACAATATAAAGTTATTACTTTAATAAAATTATTGATGGATTAATATTAATAATAAATTATGTATATGTTCAGAATTAAACTTGCGAATGATGAGAAAATGATGATTTAATTTATTTGTTTGTTGATATTTATTAATTGAGATTTAAATTTTCGCGTTAATTTACTCTCATGGTAAAGGCTCCCCCCCCCACTTCCTTTATTTGCAGATGGAATAACTTATTTCTTTGTTAGCATGAGCATTTTTGTATGTAATTGATTTTCATTTAAAAAATTTTTTTTATTAATCATGTTGTTTGCTCACTTATTTGCAAATAGCTTTCATTGAAAACTAAATTTTTTAAAGTGAGTAATTTAAAAATTATCCTTTTTATTTAAAAATATTTTTCAATTCATTTCAAAGTTGTTTTTATTTAAATATTTTTAGACTTTGCTTATAATTTTAAAATTTTTAATATTTTTCTTATTCATTTCCTTTTTAAACATCTAAATATCTGAAATGAAAAGAATTGAAATTTGATTTTTTAAATTAATTAATTTTATTATTTTTTAATTTTGAATTAGAAATTTTATTTTTATTAAAAATAAACACTTTAATTAATTCAAATATTTTACAGCATTTATTTTTTAAATTCGTTTTATTTATCGACATTTTTTGAAATTTTGACAATATAATTTTTTTTTAATTCATTAATATTTGGTCAAAATAAGAAAAAAAGAATGAAGTGAAGTTTTTTAAGTAATTTTCTTGTCTAAACAGAAAATCAAAAGAAATATAAATTTTTTATTGCTATTTTATTTTTTATTTTTTTGAATGAATTTTTGGGTAAGAATGGTAAAAAACGAAAATTTTAATATCAATTAAGGAGGGGGGGGGATTTTAAATGTTTTTGTCTTAAGACCGTATTTAAAATTTTATTTATTCTATATTTAGAGAGTAATTAAATTTACTAATAATTTATTTGTTGCAAAGTTCATATCCATTTTTTTCTGTTTGTTTTTGGCTTTGAAATTTTGGTATTTCTTTTTCAAAACTAATTTTTTTTTTAATTTTTCATAATTATATTGTAAAACGAAAATTATTCTGCTTCTATGAATAGTATTTAAATCTCACAATCCGCTCATTTTCAGGTGTAACCTCGGTGGTCTTCTAGCCAGTTAATATTTACAGGTTTCATTATGAAAATAATTTTGTTCACATTATTTTCTTGGTATTTAACTGAAAATTATTTTAAAAGTGATATCAAATTTATTTTTGTAGTTTTGTCTCGAGTTTGTTAACTTGTAAAATTACATTTTAAATAGCTTATCAGAGGATGCATTATTATTATAATTAAAATTTCCTTTCAACAGTTAAAGATGAATAAATTTTCTTAATTTTTTCAAATTCTATTTTTTGGGTTTTTCTTGTAATTTTATTTAAATTTAACTAATTTGGATTTTTTGTAAACTTTAATTCAAATAATTTTTAAAAAATATCTTATAGCTGGAATTTTTTTAAAAGATTAAAATTCATTTTTCAAATTAAAACTTATATTATTTTCCCTTCTATAAAATACTTTAATTAATTTAGTTTAGGATAAATTCTTCCATGAATTTCTTTTCCTTATTTTTCATACAAACACTTAGAAAATTTAATTATTAGCCTTTTGTTTAGCTTATAAATATTTTATATAAATGATCTCTTTCATCAGTTAAATATTTCAAATTTAATAAATTTTACATAGTCTTAATATGCATAAACGAATTCAATAATTAAATTTTCTCATTTTATTTGCTTTTTTAAATTATAGATTATTTGGATTTTTCTTGATTGGTTCAGAGCCCCAAATTTTTTTCATTTACTGACTAATAGAGATTTTTTGCTTTTATATTTTTAGATTTATATCTTAAACAATTTTTTATTACAGCTTCATTTTGTAACTCATTAATAAGTTGTGATATTTGCAATATAATTTTAATTCCAAAAAATCATGGTTTGAGGTTGTACTTCTCAGCTTCTCTTTTTAATCATTTAAATATTAGAGATTTTAAACCATCCTTAGAATACCAATAAAATTTAAATAAATTCTGTTTCTTTTATTATCTTATAGTTTGTAATTAATTTAGCACTCAAAATAAATTTGACAATATATTTAAAATTGATGAAAATAAAATGACCCACAACAAATATTTAAAATAAACTTGAATTAATATAAACATTTTTACATGAATAGAACTAATTAGTTGGATCTCAAATCGGGATCTATCCCGACCTTTTCGTAATCCCCGCGGGATCCCGCGTGATTTGAATTACTACTATACGTTTTCGAAAACGGGCCCAAAAAATCCATATTTTTTGATAAAAAATTATTAATTTATTTTGAATTTTTTATTTTTATTTTAATTATTAATAATCAAAAGCATAAAAATTTTAAGAAATAATTTACATAAAGCTTTATTGCATTTTTTGTTGTTTTATCGCTGTGTGATTAAAATCTTAATTATTGAAAAAAAACAATTTGTGTTAGTTAATAAATTGATGAAGAATTCAATTAAAATCTGCAGAAACGAATGAAGAAATTAAATTTACGCAAGCATTGCGTGAAAAAATTAAATGTTCTTTTTCAAAAATATTATTTTTTAGAGAGCGGACCGGACCGGGCCCGGTACCAGTTTTTACCGGGCCCGGCAAAACGGTCCGGCGATTTTTGGAAAAATCCGGTTTGACCGGTTTTTGAGAGGCCGGGCCCGGAAACCGGCAATTTTGACCGGTTTTTACCGGTTTATGATACAGCCAAAATTATTCATTTTTATTCATTTTCCTTTGAAAAATAACCCTTTAGCATAATGTTACATATTTTTTTTTGAATTTTTCTGTTGAATTTTTTATTCTAAGGTTTGCTACTTTATCGAAATGATTTTTTATTGTGTAATTGCCCAAAATGCCTTAAAGAACAGTCAACATTTTGCAATTTCATTAATTTTTTGATAAAAAATCACAAATTTGGACAATTTGTGGGCAAGATCTATAAACAAATTGCTTCAAATTTTCAAAAAATTTCCTCGGCGGATCTCCCTCCTCACGTTCTCTATTTTTTGGAAAAAACGCGCCGCAAAAAAGTGCATATCCAGTGAAATGAGAAAATGGTCAGCAGAAAAAATATTCAATTTTTTTACGCTAATAAATGTTTTAAATCGATTTTGTATGTATTTATTTTATTGAGTTTCTTTCGCGTTAAATTTTTTTGGGGTCAAAAACTTAGTTTTAGCCTCGTTTATCCTTTTTTTTGAAAGAAAAAACTTGGGAGCCTTGTTTTATTTCAAACATAAATTTTAAAAAATCATAAAAAATTTCCATGAATATCAAAGAAAAAAAATTTTGAAAATTTTTTAACGATTTTTTACTTACTAGAATTTTCTAAAAAAATATAAAAAATCAAAAAAAAATTAATTCTTTAAAAATTTTTTCATTTTTTTTAAATTTTAAATTGATAATTCAAGAGGTCATTTTTGACGCATGAAGTTAAATAGAACCTATTTTCCGGTTTGACCGGTTTTTGAGAGGCCGGGCCAGGAAACCGGTTGCTTCTGAAAATATCAGACTGGTCCGGTCCGGCATTTTTGAGAATTCCGGTCTCTATTTTTTTTATTCAAATAAATATTTATTTATTTTTTAATAAAATGACAAATGTTTTCAAAAAAAAATTAATTGTTTGGTTGGATTCACCCGACATTTATTGTAGTCGAAATTTCAAAAGCTTTTTTTATTAATATTTTTAATATTATTTTATTGCTAAGTTTGTTTTTATATGATGACTGAAAAATTTTGGTTGAATTTTAAATAAAATTTGCTTTATAAAAACTTTTGAAATAGTTTTCTAATTGTAAATATTTTAATTCATTCTGGGTTTAATTTACTTTTTTTTCAAATTAAAGCGGAAGAAATTGTTTTATTATTTTTTTTTATTCATTTTTATTAATATTGATTCTTCTAAATTCTTTTCGATTTATTTATATCTATTCAAGAGAAAATTTAAAAAATATTTATTTTGAAGAGTTTGAATTAGTTTATTAATGTTTTTATTTTCGCATGTCGTTTTCAACGTGTTAATTTAATATTAGAAAGTATAAATCTATTTTTAGGTGAACAATTAAACATTTTTATAAATTTTTACTGAAGGAAATTTTTACAAAATTTTTTTTTAATTGGAAGTTAGACTAATTTTTTAATGTTTATGACATTTTTTATGTTTTAAAAATTGATTTTTTCTGAACGACGAAGGGGACCGATTATGCCATAATCCACATGACGGCATTCGTGTGGAGGAACGGCATGAAAACGCTTATGTTGAATAAATATGTAATTATCGCTTACAAAATGCCAAACTCAAACTAATTTAGAACAAATAATGTTTTAGACTGCATTTTTATTTTTTATGTATGCATTCTAAGTTTCGCAAAATATTAAAATATTAATAAAATCAGATTAATAATTAAAAAAAAAGAATGCCACCTAATGTCTGAGATATCTTTAAAAATTATTAATTTTTTTTATAAAAAAAATATGCTATATTTATTCAATTAATTTACTTTCTTATAAATAAACAATCTTTACTTTAATGAATAACATTTGTTTTTTTCATTATTTTGAAAATTTTATATAGGTTATATAATTTAACGTTTTAGCACGGATGGAAGATTTTTTCATTATTTTAAAATTTATAAACTTATTTTTTGTACTCAAATGTCAATATTCATTATCAAAATAATTATATTGTAATTAAATCATTATTTTTTGATACAATTTATAGTTAATATTCGGCAATAATTTAATGTTATAAAAAACGAAAAATTAAAAATAATAGTTTTCTAAATACAAATATTGATAATTTATTCCTGAATTATTTGTAATAATAGTTAATTTTACATTCTTGCCACAAAACAGACGTTTTGGGCCGTTGGGATCGATATTTTTTGATTATTTGGTTCGAAAATTTTTTATTTTATTTAATATTAGGTCTTAATTAGGCTTAATTTTTTTTAAAAAACATTAAAAATTTTTAATAATTTTTTCAATAATATTTTTCTTAAATTTTTATTATTTTTTAATTTTAATATGTGTTTAATTAAAGTGTCGGAAATAATATATTTTTGAAATTTTTCAACCTTGTTACGGTCCTTTCTCATGCATTAACTTTTTTTATTTTCTAAATATTTTATATTTTCTCTAATTTTATAAATTTGAAACATTGAGTTCGTGTTTAGATTCTTTTGATTTATATTTTCCAATTTTAATAAAACTTTTCTTTGTTAAAGTATTTACTATTGTCTGTTTTCCTTACAAAATATAGAAAATAAATTAAAATTTTATGCCTATGGCCTTTTCCTTTAAACGGTTTTTAAGTTTAAATAAATTATTAATGATTAAAATTTTAATTTGAAATTCTGGTGTTGAATTGCCCTTTAATTCCCGAACACACCGGCAAATAAATACATAATCGATGATTATGAAAAAAGAATGCAAATTAATTTTATATTTAATCATGCAAATTTTAGCAAAATCCGTTATAATTTTGCTCATTCTACTAAATTTTACATTCTTTTAAATCATTCCATAGCATTCATTATTTGTTAAAAATTTTGCTTATTTTTTGTCCTTTTTTGGTTCAAATTCATAGTTTTATAGAATAAGAAATGTGCAAAATGTTAAACCTCGGGTGGGAATCGAACCCACTCATGCACCCTTTCAATTTATGGATCTTATCAACCCCCGCTTTCCGCGTTTTAACCGCCCAGCCAGCTTCTTCCTTACAATAGCATTCAGTCCTCCTTAAAAACTTTTAAGAAACTCGTGTTTTTTTATTATTTATTTTCATAAAATTCATATATTTTTAGTTAGAATACTTAATTATTTTTGGGGTTTTTTATCGCGCATGCGTTTTCAGGTGGTTCTGTTTAACAAAAATAAAATTTTTGTACTTTTAAAAAGGATAGAAAATATTAAAAGTTAAGATAATCATTAAAATTGCAATAAGAAAAAATTAATTTTAATTTTTAAAAATAGAAAAATAAATAATCTCTGGAAATAATATGTAGGTAACATTATAATAATGATTGGTGATCAAACAGAAAACACTTCTTAGTCATAGCCATGATAATGGAAAATGAAATAAAATAAAATAAATTTTTTAAATTTATTGTATTGAAATAATAAATTCCTCTTCACTTTTTTGATTTTCTTAGAGATAATCATAAGAAATAAAAATATTTATAAAATATCATTAAAAATAACTTGAATGACCCAAATAAAAACACATTAAATAGTCATAAGTTTGAATTTAAACAGCATTTAATCAAAATTTAAAAACTCAACACATTCAAATATCTTTCCAAAACACCAACCACTAATCAAATTCAGCAATTTTGAGCATTTGTTCGGACAAATCGTCAACTCAAGTTTGTGCTAGAAACACCAATATTTTTTAAAAGAAGCGCACGGTCGAGTTATACCAATAAATAAGCAAGCGCAGGAATATATTCTTTAAAACACCCTTTCCCCAAGAAATACCTCCACTAATAATGAATCCACTCTTTTGACCATTTGTCCGGACAAATGATCTCGTCCACAATATAATTAATAAAAATTTAATTCTGAACAAATATTTTATCAAAAGGTTAATCATTTTTTTGGTAATCAAACAAAAATAATTTAAAAATACAAGATATTCGACAATATAAAAAGAATTTAAAAGAAAAGGAAGTTTTTAAATTCGAAAATTTCATAATTAGCAAAAATAACTTTTAAGATTTTAAATTGTTGATTTGGAAAACAAATTTTTAATATTAACAACAAAGTCTTGAAAAAATAGTAAAAATAATTTTTGATAAATTGCTCAAATACTTTTTTAATTTAAAAATTTTTAAATTCTCAAAAGATATTTCAATCTTTGATATTTAAACATATGCAACAAAATAAATTTTTTTTATAAGATATAACAAATCAGTAGAACAAAAAAAAAGTTTAAAATAAAATTAAACAATTCAAACGACTAGATAAGTAATTTTAAAAAGCTTTATACAAATACGATCTAAAAAATATTAAGCAAATAGCATTAAATGACCCATAAATACACAATTTATTAGTTCTATAATAGCTATAAGAGAATTTTATTTTTGCATTTAATAAAATAAAAAATAAATATATCAATAAAAAGTGTTTATGCAATTCTGAGTTAAAAGTGAAAAAATTTAAATTTTTATTATATAATATACAAACAAAAAAAAAGAATTTCAAAAATCAAACAAATAACAATAAAAAAATAATGAGAAAAGTATATTTTCAATAATTAAATCTGTAACTAATAAATTGGCCTTGAAAAAGATGATACACTAACCGATTATAAATCGTGAGAATTAAATACTACATAGGAGCAGAATAATAATTATTATACATATAGCAACATTCTTATTTTAAAATAAAAAGGAAGAAATAATTCTAATTTAAAACTGTAAAAAGAAATTATAACTGAAATAAAATTATTTAAAAATTTCCAAAAAATTATATTCATTTAATAAAAATAAATAAATGCTATAAATACGAATACAAAGACATGTGAAATAGAGAATTCTTTTGAAAAAATTCATAAATCATATAATTTCATATTTATTATAATATTTAATTTTTAGGTCATCACCTAAATAAGTAACATAAATTTTAATTGGCATAAAATTAAATTTTAAATATTTATTGTTTTATTAACATCCTAAATGTCGGGCTCCCTAAGTGTCGGATCCCCAAATGTCGTTCAGTTCCCAAATGCCGTTTCACCAAATGTCGGGATCCCCAAAAGTCGGGTCCCAAAATGTCGGGATCCCCAAAAGTCGGGACCACAATGTCGGGTAATGTGAATTGAGAATTTTTGAAAAAATTAATAAAACATAGTGATTTTCATATTTTATAAATAATTTTTCAATTTTAGGTAATCACCTAAATAAGTAACATAAATTATACTAGAAAAATAAATTAAAATTGTTAACAAATTAAATTTCAAAAAACACCAATCAATTGTTTTATAGATTGGACAGGGGGCAGTAGGGGTCAGTTCCGTATGGCCTAAACCGTCTGAGCCAGTTCCGTCTCGCCAGTTCCGTCTTAGTACTCAAAGGGCCGTTCTGTCTTAAATATAATTGGAAATTTGAAAAGAAAAATTTCTCAAAAATTCATGTCCAAAAGAATTTATTTATTTTCTTAGCAATAATTTTTGATTTTAAAACGAATAAAAGTTGTTAACATTTTTTTTCGTTCTATACACTAAACGTTTTGTTTTAATTCATTTCATTTAGCCTCAAAATGGAAAACAATATAGAATAAAACGAAACAACAAAAAAACCAAACATGAAGGCTGCCTGTTGTTTTCTATATGTTCAATGCCGATGGTACCGTAAAATTTTGCCCTGTGAACATCAGCACGGCGAATTCAAGTGCGTAGAGCGAGTCCACACGACACTCAATGATGTCCTGCTGAAGACCGTTGGAGAACACACGTGAAACCACAGCGCGTCAAATGTCGTCGCCCAGAAAATCATTACGGTATAAAAGGGCGTGCGCTGAGACGATGGAAACAGCGGCGGCAATTAGGCCGCAGACGCTTCAGAAAATTCCCACGCACGTAATGCGAACATTCCCACAAATAACGCTACAAAGAAAGTGAAAAATCTATTTATTTTTTTTTACTTTTTCACATTTTGTTTTTAATCTGGTGAAGCGAGTCCGCCATGAAATTGAACTGCCGCCGCCAGTGCCAGTAATGATTCAAGAATTGAAACATCCAGAGCAGTACAGAATCTACAAACGCACCGAAGAAGCGCAGGAGCTATTCCTTCTCGCCGATTAAGGGCGTATACCGAGCAGAACCGAGAAGGGCAACAGCGGTGTGTTTTAAGTAGAATTTTCACATATTTTTTAAATTTAAGAATTCTGATTTTTGACCGGCTTTCTTTCGGAAATTGGACTTCAGAAATGAAGTACATTTTCGCTGACGGAACCTTCGCAAGTGCGCCAACGCTCTTTTCGCAACTTTACGTAATTTTAGCGCGGTACTTTCAAATCCAACAATGTGATTTTTTATATTATAATCAGGGTTGTAAATTATATGGATTAACACATTTTTTCTGCGCATATGCTATGAAGAAAGGAGCTCAAAAATAGCATTTCTACGTTAAAATTTTTGATTTGATGAAGGTTTTTAGTCCATATAAATCCATATTTTGGAGATTTTGGGGAATAAATCCATATTTCGCCATTTTTGCCTTTTTAGTCCATATCCGCCATTTTTGACAAATTTTCACAAGAAAAATGCAAAAAAAGCGAAAAAATACACCCCTAAAGTTCGATTTTTAGGAAATTTATTCAAAATACACCCACAAAAATACGAAAAATTTGAGTTTTTGTCATTATTTTGGCATTCCATTTTTTTGTGAACTTTTCATTTTTTAAATGAGAGTTTTTTGAAATTTTGGTAACTTCGAGTATTTTTTTATAAAACAGACAACGATTAAAAATTTGCCTTTTTAAGGTTTAAATACATTTTTTGTTTTTTATTGTATTTTTTAAGTTTATTTAAGCAAATATTGAATATATAAAAACCTTTTTTTGGGTTTTTTGAAGGTTTAAAACATATATTTTGGCAATTTTTGAGCTTTTTAGTCCATATTTGGGGATTTTTTAGTCAATATTTTATGTCCATATTTCGCCTTTTTTAGTCCATATAATGTAAATTTGGAAATTTTCTTCGTTTTTTTTCTACTGATTTGTTAAAAATTAATTTAAGAAAAAACACAAAAGAAAAATGAAATAATGTTTTGTAAAATATTCTTTTATAATGTATGCTCATTTTAAAGGGAAATATCGAAATTAGCTTTTTAAAGTGCGTGAATTTATTTTTGCTGTATATATGACAATTCAGATTTTATTTCCTTTAAATTACAATTTATATAACTTGTCTGAGTTTGCATTTGTGCTTAATTTATGTTGAAATTTAATTTATATTTAAATTTATTACAATTTATTTGTTTATTTCGTAAAATGTTTTATTGTATCGTATTGAAGGCCTTTATTAATATGCCATTTTAAAGCGATAAATCATCTTAAAAAATAATATTTTGACAATTTAATTTTTAAAAATATATAAAAATAAGAAAGTCTAATAAAATAAAATTGAAAGGAAATGAGTGAAGAGAATAGAATGTACGTACCTATTCGGAATTTAGTATTTTGGTTTTTAATTTTTTTAGTTAAATATTTATAAATAATTGAATGCAATTTTTTAATTCTTATTCTTAGCTTTACTTTAATTGGATTAAATATTTGTTTTTTTTTTAATTTTCTCTTACCTTTTTCATTTATTCAATGGATAAAGGCTGAATTATTTTGATTATATTTTTTTTATTAAAATAAATTAATTTTATTTGTTAAAGATTAATTATATAATTAAATTTTTTGTATTAAATATTGTCTACTTATTTATTTAACAGTTTAAATATTGATTTGTAAAGTTAATTTTTTAATCTTGTCATAGTAATAGTACAAACGCTGTTGTCCAGTTGGGAGTTGGGATTACAATCGAAACATAAAATATAAATAGGAAAGAATCAATTAGAAAAGAAAATTTTTATCTCATAGCCATTTGATTAAATTCGTAAATGATTAATAGTTACAGATTTAAGACAACAAAGTTATATTAAATATGCATCAATTTTTATTAATTTTTTTCACTGATAACTTTTTGTATTACATATTGAACAATATACTATAAAATAATATTTAAATAGTTATTTTGTAATAAAAATATAATTTTGGGTAAATAATACTTTTCTTTTTAAACAATTTATATTAAGACTTGATGCTGGGAAAAACTCTTTTTATTTTTAAAATATATTTTATTTTTCTGATTCTATTTAAATATTAAAATGAATAAATTATTCTCATAGTAAAAATAAAATTTTACTAATTTGTTTATTTTGTATAAGAATTAGAGACCGGACGGGATCGGGATCCCGCGGGATTTCTTCGGGATCCCGCGGGATTAAATTCGGGATCCCGACCTCGGGATCCGTCCCGAGCGATTTTTTAAATTCATCGGGATTGATCGGGATCGGGATTTCATCGGGATCCCGAACCGGGATCCCTCCCGACCATTTTACCAATCCCGCGGGATTGAAGTCACGATAATTTTTCAAAAAATCTCCATTTTTTAAATTAAGATCTTGAATTTTAAATTAAAAAATATTGTCATTTGCTAATTTTTCTTTAAAAAAATCCCTTAAAAATCCCAAAAAATTTTACAGGTCTCCAAAATTCCACTAAAATTTTCAAAATTTGACGCAAAAGTTGGCCATTTTGTGACTTTTATTTCTTCATAAAAAGAATTATTTTTTTTTATTTCTAAAACATTATTCTAAATCTTATTAGGTAGTTTTATGGCACAATGATTTAAAAGAATTTTGTCCAATAATCAAAATAAAATTGTTGTCTACGCATTTTTCCTTCGGTGCCAATCGGACATCACCAGACCCAAGAACCCATTATTTTCTTATAAATTAGTTCAAAATCACAAAATATGGACAGTTTTTGTATAAATTCTGTTAACAAATTACATTTCAAATTTTCAAAATTTTCCCGGCGGCGCTGATTTTTTGATTCCGTTTCTCAAAATTATTAAAAATGATCATCTGAGGCGAAAATACAAAAATTGATATTAATTTATTAAATTGTAAAAAAATTATTTAAGGCTATGTTGTTAAATGTTCTCATTTTTGAAAATCTGATTTTTTGGGCATGATATTCCAATTTTGAAAATTTCTATAAAAATCTGATATAATTGAGATTAAGAGCATATTGAATTATATATTTTTTAATAGGATTTGCGACTATGTATTTATGATACCTTTTCCCATTTAAAACATATGAAAAAATCTTTATTATTTTCATTGATTTCATTTTCATATTTATGCTAATTTTCATATAATTTTTCTATTTTTTTCAATTTATTTATCTGTTTAGGTGATATTTAATTAAGTTTCTTATTTTTTTACTGATTTTTTTTAATCTCGACATTTTGCCAAGAAAATTCAGTGAACCATAATTCTGTCATTATCTCATTAATAAAATTTATTTAGGCTTAAAAAATTATTTTAATTCACTTGTTGGCCAAATAATATTTGTTTATTTTTTTTGTTGAACTTTTTTAACGATTTTTGTATATAAATAAATTAATATTAGAATTATAAATAACAATTTTTTCGTTTATAAAAATAGCTAATATCGTATATTGTATTATTTCTTTATTATTTACCAATAATTTCTTTAAAAATTATTTAAGAAAAAAAAAATTAAAGTTTGTACTATTTTTATGATTGAAAATTTTTAAAAATTTTAATCTAGATTTGTTTCAATATTTCTTTTTATATGATTTTAAATAAAATCATTATTACTTTTGCAAAAGTTTGCCGATATACTTTAACGAATTAAATTTATTTTAAAATTATAATAAAATAATAATTTAAATCAATTGTTCATGATTTATAAATGTTTAATATTATTTTTTTTAAATAACACTTATTAAAAAATTAGTCTTGATAAGAATGAACTGACAGATGAAACATTCATCATGAGAGTAAATCAAAGCAGAAAATTAAAATCATGGTTAATAAATATCAATCAACAAAATAGATTAAAAAATTTTTTACCTTTTTAACGAACCTTTTGAAAAAAAAAAAATTTTCTTTATTCAAATGCTTTTTGTTTATTAATAATCTTGCAAACTCCCATTTCGTTCGTGAATCGATAATTTTAATGTCAAAGCTCAGGTTTTTCATAGCATTTTATTGAGTTCTAAGAGTTTTTTTTTCCTTGTTTTATTTTAAAATAATATAAATATGTCATAATATTATTTCTAAAAATATTCGAGCTTAAACGCGATAGGACGTATAAATTTGTATATAAAACCGTTTACAAATTATTTGCCTTTTCATCAATGTAAAGACTAATAGAGAAAAAGATTTTGAACAAAAATTTTATTTTTAAGCCAATAAAATTTAAAACAAAAAACTATTGGGTCATTTTTAGTCTTATTGTCCAAGATTTTCAATTTTAATTGTCTTTTTAATTTTTTTGCATATTAAAATTTTATTGTTTTAGTCACTGTAAAGATTAAGCTGACAAATGTTATCTTAAATAAATTATTTTATTAAAATACAAATCAATAAACATAAAAACAGAGTGCCAAATCGAAAACGAGAAATGTATTTTCTTTTATTGAATTAATTTAAAAATATAAAATTTTAAATTGAATTAAAATATAAAAATTTTTAAATTTTTATAAATTTAGTATTTAAAACTTTTATTTCTTCAACTTTTGTGAAAATTAAAAAATATATTATTTAATTTCAATAAAAATTAATTTGCACTTGATTTTAGAATTAAAATAAATTATAAAATAGAATAATTTAAAAAATTCCAGATTTGTTCTAAAAATCTACGATTTTGCACCTGTACAGGCTCGCGTTATTTAAATAAATCTTAACCTTAAAATAGACAAAAATTAATTAAATTATTAAAAAAATAAATGAGTTAATCATTTTAAGGTTTATGTAATTTAATAATTTATAAAGAAATGCTAAAAAAAATTCAAAATAAAAATGGATAAAACAAATGCTTATTACAATTACAAAAATATATATAAAAATTAGAGCATAACTCTATTAAATGTATCATAAAAACTTACAGATACAAATTCGATCCGATTACTCACGATGTGGCTCATCAAGGAACGCATAAGTAATACGCATTGCTTGTTATTTGGTTAATATGATCGAAAAAAGTAATTTGTTATCAATGTTTACTCCTAAATCCCTAATTTATCCACAGCATTTATTGTATTCCCATCAAATTTATATGTTTATTTTGAGGTTTTTGAACCCAAATACAAAACAAAAGTTTTTTGAATTGAAACTTTTATTTGCCATTTATTTGCCCATTCGAATAAATTATGCAATGATTTATGCATAATTTCTGTGTCGGTTCTTGCTTTATAACAAATATATAATTTAACATCATCAGCATATAATTTAATTCTTACTCCTGATGGCAAAGCATCAGGAAGATCGTTAATATAGATCAAAATAATAAAGGGCCCAGGACATAGCCTTGGGGGACACCAGAACCAACTTTTTTACTGGAGGATAAAGCATCCCCAATTTTAACACGAAAAGTCCTATTACTCAAGAAGCCCTTTATCCACAATAAAAGTTTGCCATTTATACCAATTTTTTCAATTTGTATAAAAGTAAATTATGTGGCACTGAGTCAAACGCTTTCTGAAAGTCAATGTAAATACAGTCAACATTTTCCCATTAATAATTGCATCGTACCAATCTTCTACAACTCTTATTAGTTGACTTGTTGTAGACCTATTTATAACAAAACCAAATTGGTATTCCGAAATTTTATTGTTTTTTTGAGAAAGTTGTAAATATTTTGGCTAAGAATTCTTAAAGTCTATTTCTTATATAAAGCATTGATTGCATAATTGTTTCCCAAGCTATAATAGCCTGGGTCAACATCAGAAATGTTAAACGAATTTGCAAATAAGTTGGCAAATAATTCACATTTTTCATCACCATCATGATAGCATTTGTTTTCAAAGACTAAATTCGGTATTTCAAAGGGATTAACATCGTATTTTTGTAGGTATTTAAAAATGGAACGCGGCCGTCCATGACCTGACCCCGCTTGGTGGGGGGGGGGCATTCGATAGTTTGAAATGGAGCACTCGATGCCAAGCTCATCGAGTATACTTGAGACAGCGGTGCTGTCGGCAGCAACGCGATCCGACGGCTTTGGCTCGGCCGACTCGGCCAATCCCATGACGACGATATTCCGCCGGCTTTCCTGCTCTTGGACCGCTTCCTCTACCATTTTGTACTGCTTGGACTGCAGCAGGTCTTGGTTCTGCAGCAGTATGATTTGTTGTTGCAGTTGCACCTGTTGTAGGAGCGACAAAAAAATTTTGAAAAGTTTTTGCAGGAGCGGCGAGTCGCTGGTCTCAGCGTCCGCGTCGTTGCTATTCATGAGCCGCGCAACGTCCGCTAATTGGTCACTAAGGTCGGAGTGGTCAAAGGCTTTTTTTGGGGCGGAATTTTCAGAAAGGGGGGAAAAATTTGCCGCCGTTCTTTTCAACATCAATATTGGAGAGGAATGAATATTGGAAAGGAATGAATTAACCACCACTTAACAAATAAATAAAATAAATTAATTTCTAAATCAAAAAAAAAACAAGTTTCAATTTTAAAAAAAATTGGAAAATAAATTTTATGTTTTAAAAGTGTTGAAAATATTCACAAATATTTCTTTATAGATACCAACAATGATGGATTTGGTTGGCAAAAAAAAGTTGTAGTCCAAAAACATATGTTCGTCGAAAACGGTCCGTACGAAAACGGCCTGGCCCCACAATATTGAGTCCGAAGGAAATGAATAGTGTATCAAAAAATTCTTTACTAAACTCAAAATTATATTCAGTTATACCTTAAAATTACAAAAAATAAAAGTTAATTCTTTTTTTTTGTGTTTTGAAAAAACAATTAATTAAATAACTAATGTCCCAAAAAATAAAAATACATAAATAATTAAATCGATAAGTATTTACAAGTTATTAAACATCTCTAAAAATTAAAATAAAGAATAAATTCATAAAAATTTCGGGTGTTATTACCATAGGCGTTTAAATTATTAATTAAGAAATTTCAAATAACTTTCATCTTACAAAAAATTAAAAATTAATTATTTTAATAAATAAAAGATATTTAAATTTCTATTAAATAATTTGAAATAATAAAAATATTTAGTGATAAGCCTGATAAATATATATAGAAAAAAAGTATATATGCATATTTATATAAATATTTATTATCTTTTAACTTTATCGAGGACGATTAAATGTCAAATAAATAATTCAAAATTTAATTTTTAATAATAAAACAAAAGGAAATTAAACGGAACTTAAAGCTTTAAATTGGCAATAATAAAATCATAATAAAAATGTATAAATATATAATCTGTGGACATAATTTATTAGCAATGATCATAACGGATTACGATGAACTTCAACTCCATGTCAGAACATGAAATTAGAAAAGAAAAAAAATAATAATCTAAAACATTCTTTATTCTTTTTAGATAAATTAAATAAAAAATAAAGTAACATAAAATAAAAATTAAATATTTTTTTTTAATAAGTAATTCTTCTTTGTTTGATTAAATATTTCTTTAGATTATATAAATTAGTTCTTTATTTTCATTTTTTATAGGATTTTTATTAGAAAAAATAAATTATTTTTAATGATGAAAAAACAATATTAAAATCATGAAATGATAAATGCAATTATGAAAAGTGTTAAATGTTTAACTATTAATCATTTTTTTAAAAGGAAATTTTGACAACAGAAACAGCACAATAGCACTGATCAGAGCCCGGGTTCGTTATCAGCACCATTAAAAACCCTTTGAAACTTATTTCCACCAATTATTAACACAATTTTTTTTTGTGAAAAATGTACGTTAAAAGTAGCCTGTAAACTGCAAAAGTCTGCAAACTAAAAGATAAATTTCCAAACGCTTTTTTTATGCTTGATTACTTTAAGCATATTTAAAATAGTGAAGAAAAAATTTGTGTTGGGTCAAGGCATCTCATCCATGGGCTATGAATTAGACTATGAATTATAACAAAGAGGAATAAACTGAAACATTACAAAATAATTTTGTATTTTTAAAAACAATAGTATTGAGACAATTTAAGGACTAGACTTTCATTTAAACATGTGCTTATCCATATACTTTTTATTCATATTCTTTATCAAATATATAAACATTAATAAATTTTTATAAAAATATTATGAAATTAGAATTGAAACTTAAACCAAATAATTTATACATTTAAAATATCTGTGAAAATTAAAAAATAAAACAATTAAACTGGTCTCAATTATTATATTACATTAAAAATGTTCTAACTATAAATTTTGTCAATGAAGAAAAAACAAATTATTAACAACAAATAAATATTATTTTAATCAATTCTAAAGATGAAGGAATACGGAATGCGAGATAAAACAAATCTTCCGCAAGAAATTTTATTATTTTTGATAGTTAAGAACATTTTTATAAATGAAATTACAATTACAAAATTTTCAATAAATATTATCCAAAATTAATAATAAAATTTTTTTGTATGGATGACATTAAAAAAATAAAGTTAACAATTTTAACGAGAAATTGCATTCTTTAAAATAATGACAAATAATATTGTGTATTTTTATATGCAAGCAAACACCATTTCCTTAACTATTAAATATTAAAAGAAAACAACTAGTTAGAAAACCTATTTAAAATAAAATTATATTACTATATCTAAACTAGAGTGCAGCGGGACCGAGAATGGGCAAAACCGGGACAGCGACTTGCCGGGACCTGAGAAGCCGGGACCGGGACCTCGCTTATCGTCCGGCACCGGGAACCGGGAATTTTAAAAATTCAAATTTTGATTTATTTCAAGTGAAAATAATACAAAATTAAATTTTATTTTGTTTTTTATTTTATAAATCAAAAAGTTAAAACTAAATTAAAATAATGAAAATTTTCAAATCAAATTTTCTTTAATTATTTCAGAAATTAATCATTTTGGACTAAATTTTTTTGTGTTCGTTATACTTTTGCCGTTAGAATTTGTTTTTAATTTATTTTGTTAATATTTTTTAATTGAGATTTAAATTTTTGCTTGATTTATTCTCATGGTAAAGGCTACCGCGTTTGATTACGGCGTAGAAGAATTGTTAAAGTAAAATTTCCAATAAAATTTTTATACGTTTTAAAAATCAAAAATGTAAAATTACGTTCGAGCAATTATTATGCGCAAAATGTATAAGTAAATTTGGGTTGAATAACGTTTAAACAATTTTTTTATCACGCATATTATAAGTTTGGTATTTCAATGGTTATTATTTTCATAATTTAAATTTTTCTCAATTTATTTGAAGCGAAAGTATTATACATATTACTTCGTGAAAATTATATTTTGATTCTAAATTAAAAAATATTTCATTTTTTTTTGCTATATTTCAACTCCATGCACAATGTTTGCTTAAAGGCAGGCGGCAATATAAAAATGTAAATAAATCCGTTTAAAATTAAAAAAAATTATTATAATATATTTTATTAGAAATTTTCATCAGTCGGAGAAACCACAATAGATTAGTCAGATAGTGTATGATAATTATTCAATTGTTTTAATTATTATGTTATCTAATTAGGTTGAATAAATTAAATAACCATAAATTTTTCTTCTTCTAATTTTTGATCTTAATCACTGAATTTATTCAAATGATTAATAAAATTCACTTTATCATCTGTTAATGGATATTTTATGTACACAAACTATATAATAATATTTTTTCATTATTCTGTTTTTAATTAATTTTATCTTTTTAAAGGTAAATTTCTTTTCGGTTAAATATATTTTGTTGCTTACATGGTAATAATGGTGATTAATATTAATTTTTAAAAGGATATAAAAGGTATGATTGTAAAATTTCAAAGTCTTAAGTCAGATATTTTTTATCCATAACTTTTTTGAAATTCAATAAAATTATTTTTTTTTTGATTTAAATCTTCCAAATAAATATTTCTCAAAAATTTTTTTTAAATTTTTTTACTTTATTAATTGCAATATAATTTTAGTTGATTGTCGCATTTTAAAAAATTAAATAATTTTTAAATTATTCCAGAAAATTCAATTGCTCATCACATAACTATTTTTTAACTTATCACATTTTAATTGGATTAATAAGACTTTATAAATAATAATTAATTTAAATGATTATTAAGGTCTTCAAATGGTTTTTTATGAATTAATAAATTGGAACAAAATAAATTTAATGTCTATGGTTTTCCACGTAAATATTTAGATTATAATGAAAGTGCGAAAATCACGCTAACGAATTGATAGAAGAAATAATTAGCTTGGAAATTGGCTCAACAAATCGAGAACGGGTGAATTAAAAAAATTTTTACTGAAAATTAGCAAAAATTATAATCAAAAAATGAATACAAAAAACAAACATTTTATAATAATAATTTAAATTATTTACTAATATTGTCGTTTAGCATGAAAGTAAAAAAAAGGAATAAAATATTGACTCTGAGTTAAAAAATAAACTTTCAAAATTTAGTAAATGCGATTATTAATTTTCTTATTTAGCATTTCAAAGTAATATTTATTAATTTTAATTGGGTGAATATTAATTAATGTTTTAAGTTCTATGATTTTAAATGTATATTATATAAGAATCTAATAGGGTTCGAGCCCCGCTCCCGCCCCCGTCCCCGGGACGGGACAGGTTTTTGGGGCTCACCCCCGTCGCCGCCCTCGTGACTCTGATCCCAGCATCCTCCGCCCCCGCGACCTTTTTTTAAAATATTTGTGGTTTAGTGGTTAGTGTTCTGGTTTTGGGGTACTTACTACCTTATTTTCATCTAAAAAAGGGAAATTTCTAAAAAATTTGGCTAATTTCTAACAAAATTCAAATAAAGTCTTAAAAATTTTCCGCTTGCGGCGCAAATCGGCACCACTGGACCTCTCCCCTCGCACATTCACCAAGTTTTTTGGAATTGTGCCGCAAAAAATGTTAAAAATCTGATTTAGTGATCCCGAATGCACTGAAATTTATGAAAAATATAATAATAGAATACATTTTGGATCGAATAAAATGTAAAAATATTTGAAGCAATTTTGCAAAATGTTCTTATTTTTGACCCTAAAATCTTATTTTTTGGCCTTTATTCTTATTTTGAAAATTTTTAAATAGAAACCCTGGATTTAGACAAAAACACCCATAAAAATTGACTATTCTGGCATAATTTATAATCCTTAAATTTGGTCATTTTTAGACAATATCTGTGCAATTATACCTAAAAAGAATTGAATCGAGGCGATACATCGAATAAAGGAATGTGGAGCCAAACACATCATTAAAAAAAATTAATTTTTTTTTGTGAGATTTTTTGGAGCTAATTAAAAACAAACCCCCGCCCCCGTCCCCGGTGGCGAGAAATTTCTCACCCCCGCCCCCGCGACTCTGACCCCCGCCAACCCCCGCCGCCCCCGCGAAAAGCCACCCCCGCCCACGGGGCTCGAACCAGGGATGGGCCGAGGTTTCGCTTTTCGCATTTCGCCTTTCGCATTATTCGCATTTTTTGGCGTTTCGCATTTCGCTTTTCGCATTTCGCTTTTTGGCGCGAAAAGCGACTTTTACACCCCTAAGAATTGGATTAAATTCCCATAAAATTTTTCAAAATTTTACCTATAAATTGGCTAATTTTCAGTGAAAAACTGTTTATAAATGATCAAAATTTCCAATTTTTTCCCCGGCGGCGCCTATCGGCACCGCCGCGCCCCCAAAACTCCTATTTTTTCTTAGAAAATGGCCCAAAATCGCAAAATTTGGTAATTTGATGAAAAACTGTTCTCAGCGGCGCGCCAAAACTCTTATTTCTCATTAGAAAAATGATAAAAATCACAAAATTTGATCATTTTTTAGTGAAAATCTGTCAACAAATTTTAATCAAATTTTACAAAAATTTTCCCGGCGGCGCCTGCCGGCGCCGCCTGCCCCCTCTTCCCAAAAAGTTTTTTTGGAAAAAGCGCGCCTCAAAAAAGCGTTTTATTGATTTTTAAATTTGGAATAAAATTTAAAAAAATGATTTTTGCTTTATGATTTTAACTATTAAAAAGTTGTAGAAAAAATTTCGCTTTTCGCATTTCGCTTTTCGCATTTTCGCATATTTTGGCTTTTCGCATTTCGCTTTTTTTTTCATTTCGCATTTTTCAGTTTCGCAAATTTCGCTTTTCGCATTTCGCTTTTTATTTTTCAATTTGGCCCATCCCTGGCTCGAACCCTACTTTTTATGATTATTAAATATTAATGTTCATTAGAAAAATTAATTGAAAATAATAAATGAAAGAAATCATTTTTAATTATAACAAAATGAAAATAATAAAAATATTTTTTGTTTGTTTGAATTATTAATTTCATTAATATATAAAGCCTATTTATAATTATTTATAAAAAATTAAATTGATTTATTGTTTTTACATTTTCCGTCGTCCACCTTCAACTTGATCAGATTGCCCTCTCTGTTCACCTCCATCAAATGCATTTTGCCATCATCCGCCCGTTCTTGCGCATCAATTGAATAAATCTTAAATTTAAGAAAGAAAATTTAATTAAAGTTCATTAAAACAAAAATTTAAATTCCTATCACTTAAAAAAGAAATTTGTGAATTTAATTTTTTAAATCTTTAAAATTTTTAATTCTTGAAAAATTTAACTGACTTTGAAAAAAAAATTAAGTTAGAGACAGTCCTTAAACAGTTCTAAACTGACTAGGGACGGTCCCGGGGTGGTACAGACCTCCATCACCCATATTTTCCAAAAATTTCGCTTAATTTTTCCAAAACGCCAGAAATTAAACATTTTTTTGGTGAAAACCTGTTTAAAAAATGAAAAAACTTCAAATTTTTCCACTTGAATTACAAATAAACATTCAAAAAGATACTGTCAATTATCCACATCAAAAATAAGCTACGATATTTTTATTGAAAAAGTTGATAAAGTAAAAATTAACAAATAATATAAATTAATTTTTATCAAAAATAAATTCTAAAACCATGAAAATGAAATCATTAATTAAGTATTAAAAGTGAAGGACACAAAACAATTGCCTCATTAAATAACGCTGTTTTTGAAGAGTAAATAAATTTTTTTAATTTAAACCAAAAATTTCTAATAAAAGCTTTTTGAAAATTTATTAACAGTTTTAAAAGTTCTTAAATTTTTATTCTTTTGATTTAATTAAAAATTCAAAAATAAATAATAAATAGATGAAATTGAGCTAAATAATAATTAAATAATAATAATAAATCACTTTTCCATATTTGATTTAATTCAGCCACTTTACAAGAGATTCAAAATGATTTACATTATTTAAATGTCAAATTTTTAAGTTTAATTACTCTAAATTAAGCTGTATGAAAGTAATTGTAAATTTACAAATAACCAATTTATAAATTATAATTATAAATTTTTTTTAATAAAAATGTAAAGAAATGAAAAATTAAACTATATTTTATGGGTGCTAAAAGGAATGATTTAATCTTTGTTCTTTCCAAACCAAAAAAATTTAATTTATTTACTGTAATATTAAAAAATGCAATTCTCAGTTTTATATTTATCTAAAAATATTAAATAACATTTTTTATCATCTGCTTCTTTTTATTTAGAAGATTGTAAAAAATCATTATTGATTTTTTTCTAATTTATTTTTTCATTGTTTATATTCCTGTCTATTTTTCTCTTTTTTTATGCTTCAAAATGCTTAAAGAAGCAACGTACGTTAAGGCATTCATTCTTAATAGAATATTAAAAATTTATCAATAGTAATCTTGGCATAATTCGATTAGATGAAAATTTACTATAGAAAAAATAAAATACCAATATAAAATGTGAAATTTTAAACATTTTAACCTATTAAACAAATATGTAATTTGGTTTGATAATAAATTAACGATACATTTAAAAAACAATTAAAAACTCTTAATCATCATTGGAATCACATAATTTTACAAAAATCAAAAACAAAAGTAAAAGTGGCTAAAAACAATAATTTATATAATTTTGAATTTATTCGTTCAAAAAATAAATATAAATCAATAAAATACTTTTTTAATATTTTGGTATTACATATAAACCCCTATACCTCTCCTATTTTGGGTGTTCGACCTTGAAAATCCCTATTTTTTAATTTTCGTCCCTAAATTAAGTTTGGGCCTATTTTGAAACAAATTTATTAAAAAAGGTAACTGAATTTTTAAAAAATTTTATAAAAAATATATGATACATAAAAAGAAATAATTTTAAAATATTTTCAATCATATAAATTGTTCAAAATTTGAATTTTTTTTTTTCTAAAATATTCTTCACAAAAAATATCAGTGAATAATGATAAAATATACAATATTAGTTATTTTTATAAATGGAAAAATTAGTTTAATAATTCTTATATTATTTATTCATATAACTGTGCAGAAAGGCAACAAGTGAATTAAAATAATTTTAAGCTTAAAAATATTTTACTAATGATAAAAAAGAATAATGATCAGAAATTATTGTATACTAATATGTTCTTGGCAAAGTGTTTTAAAGGGAATTGTTAGATTGATATATTTTAAATAAATGAATATATAAACGATTAGTCAATGCATAATTTGAATAAATTCGAATATTTCATTTTAAATCATGACATGTCAATCTTTTTCACCATTCAGCATTCATTCAGTTTATCTTTTTTCTTTTCAGTCCAAACAATTTAAAGTTAATTTTTTTTTATTGGATTCAGTTGAAATTAGATTCTTGATTATAAAATTTTTTAATAATGTTTTTTAAAATTTTCTAAATTAATATATATTAATTTAGAATTATATGAAATTAATATTTCATAATTTTAGAATAATTACAAACTTTTAATATTTTTTCTTTGATTGATTAATTGATATTGATGATTCACTAACTTATAAAAATATTAAAATCCAAAATATTTATTTTTTAAGGATTTTTGTTGTTTTTATATGCTGAGATATTTATCATTAGTTTTTCTTTACTTTTTTTTAAATAGTTGAGACTTGTAATTTTTTATGAGATTGGATAATCATTTTAAAAATTAAATCATAAATCATTTGCTATTATGAAACTTTGTCAAATTAAATAGCAATTTGGTTAAATATCATATAAATATTCAAAAAAATAATTATCCTTGATAAAAATAAAAAATTTATAATCATAACCTTGTGTGCGTGAAAAAAAGATATGTTTGTCCGTTCGATTTAATCTTTTTCATTATTTAGTAGGCAAATTTCCTAACTATTTTTTACTGTTTTTTTTAATTGAGATTTCATTTAATTGTATTAATTCTAAGAAAAATCTTTTTCAGGCGAGTGATAAATTTATGAAATGAAAAAGCTCAACTGTTTAAAAGATTAAAAATTTTAATTGCTTCCACCTTCGTTGAAATGTTTCTAAAAACCATTCATAAAGTTTCAGTCATTTTTAATGCAAAAATTTTTTTAAATAATCTTTTTTTTTAATTAATTGACTGACCAATTGTAAAAATTAATAAATTCCAACTCGTGAATTTTTTTAAATATTTAATTTAAGAAAATTAAACAAAAAATTAAATTTTTTTTTATATAATAAAAAATGTATTTTTGTATAATTTTTGTTTTATTTAATATTTTCTCGTTCTTTAGGCGATTTTTCAATTCCAGTGATTAACATATACAATAGTTTTTAATAATTCACCATTTTTTTATTAAAGTTTATTTGTTAATTATTCAATAAAAATTTTAATTATGGTATTTGTAATTTCTTTTGCTTCATTTCATTAATATCTGACAATAAAAGTAGTGATTACTAAATTTATAAGATTTTTAAATTGATAATTTAATTGTATCAATTTAATAAAATTACCTTTTTGATTTTTTAGTACAATGAGAGTAAATTTTAGGTGTTATACTTTGTATTTGAAGTTTATTTTAACGAACTATGTAGATGGATAAATAATAGCAAAATTAATATTGAAACGACGGTAAATCTATACAATAAAACACATTGTTTTTTTTTTAATTTAATTAAAGATTTTAAATACTGCAAATAAAATGCTGTTAAATAAATTTGAAGTTTTTTTGCCAAAGACAGAGAAAAAAAGCATATTGGAAAAAAATTCGACTTTTTGTTCTGATCCGGAGTTTGGGACTTGATAAATCCGTGTTTAGATGATGATCACATTATATTTAATTAATTTTTTCTTGTGCACTGTGACTAATTTATCTGCATTTGGCCAGTAAGAAATTTATTTATTAATTAGAAAATGTAAAATTTAATTTAAGAAATAAAGTCTTTTAAAAATATGCTATTCTTTTGGTTTTTAGATATACTTAAAGCGATAAGATTACATATATTAATTTATTTTTTTAAGCCAATTAGCTAAGTAAATTTAATTTAGATGTGGAACAAAAAACCTCGCTTATTAAATAAATAAAATTTTTAAATTATTGATCATCTCTTTATGATTTAATGGATAGTTTTTGTAAATTATTTTTAGATAAAAATTAGTTATTATATACATTTTTAATAGAGCCCGGATTTTTATGGGCTAAAAACCCTGAAATATGTAATAAAATATGTGACTAAAAAATGCTAATATATGCTAAAAGCGTTAAAAATTGGAAAATCAAGGCTATTTTAGAATAAAAATTCCAAAAAATGTGATTTTTTATCATTTCCGCCCGCAAATTGCAAACCAAACAAATTAAGTTATTGGAAGCTAAAATTCGACTTTTTGTTCTGATAAAATATTTTTATAAATTGAAAGATCCTAATTTTTAAAATATAAATTTTCATATTTTTTACTACTATTCCTTCGAAATTTGTTTACATAATAGAATAATTTTAATTTACAACTAAAATATTTAGAATTACATTGTTAATTTATTTTTTATATTTTGAATATTAATTTTGAGTTTAATCACTTGACTAAAACTCATTTGTTTTTTCAAAATTGCACAGCACCCTTTTGATTTAATTATTTTTCCAATTGTTTTGGTTTATATTTGGGTGAAAATAATTTTATTTTTTTTTAAATTTAGACCTTTTTTTTGAGCAATTATGTTATTCAATTTCGGTGGATTTAAAGAAATTAATTTACTTTCTTAGAAATAAATTAGATTTATTTTTTATAACATGGTTTGGCCATCCATCACTGCCATTTTTAATTAGATTTTTACATATTCCGACTTATTTTGCGATATTATAAAAATTTAGCTTATAATTTGGTTAAACACGTAGTGCTATCGCTCGACTATTTGATTAGGCGAAAGAATATATTTGTTTTTTATTTGATTCAATTTATTTTATGGAATTATTTCACTCCCCTATATGTTAGTATCACCAGCAGAATTCATATCCGTATTAACATTTCGTTAGTGACAATTAATTTAACAATATTTTCAAATTTTTATTTTTTTTTAATTTTGGTAATTAATTTTTAATTATAATAGAATTAGAAATTTCGTTTTTCTATAAGAAATTTTTTAAATAATGATCTATAACTTAAAATTTATTAAGAAAAAATAAAAATGGAAATTGTCCAATTTCTAGCGGTTATTAAAAAAATCTGGGATTCTTAGAACGCCATAATGAATAATTGCCCGAAAGATTCTAAGATTTGAGATTAAATATTTAAAATATTTGATTCCTAGCTCAATTTACATTTATTTTTAAATTTAATCATCATAAGAATTTGTTTTTGTGTAGTTCATTAAGAATGAATAGTCTTATTTTTTAAACATTTATTTTACATTTCTTATTCTACTTAATTAATCTCATGTCACTTTGCAACATATTTATTGAATAAGCGAGCATTTTATAATATATTAAAATTTTTTAAGTTAAAAAATTAAAAAAGGTTGTAAAAAAATTAGAATTTTAATGGTTAACCATAAATTGCATAATTAAATTAAATAATAAACCCCATTATTTTTTCATATAACGGACTCAACACCATCTAATTGATGCTTATGAGAGAAGTTAAAAAGCTTTTAACATTTAAATTTTTTAAATTAATTTTAATTCTTAAATAATAATATAGTTGAATTTATTTTCACAATTATAATCTTCATTCATATTTATTTTTCCAAAAAATTTTATAATATATACCAAAAATAAAATAAATAAAATAGCATTCTCAATATATCTAAAATCTAAAAGCACAAAGTCAACCGTTATGATCAATAGAATTAGAGAAAATCCCAGCAATTTTATTAGGTAGAATAAATTTTTTTAAGTAAACAAATAAATGCAATAAATAAAACAAATTCCTTAATTTAAAAATTATGTAATAGAATTTTAATAAAATAGCCCATCGAACAACATAATCTGAACTAAACGACCAATTATGATTATTTATTTTTATTTCCCATAATTAATGTATTTTCTAAAAAAATTAATTAAATAATTTAAAAATAAATAAAAATTTCAGTCAATGAAATGTTTGTATTTAAAAATATTTTATTAAATCGGCTCGTAAATAAAAAAATATTAAAACGAGAAATCAATAATACTATAAATAAAAAAATAAATAAATAAATCAATTGGGACGAGCAAGAGTTAAAAATAATTTATAATAATTTATTTGATTAATTATTAAAGTCATTATATTTAAAGATTATTATAAAATTACTAAAAATTAAAATATTCTGTTTTAAAAGAGGATCATAAGTAGAGCTCGCATTTTGAGGCATATAACGCGGTAGCCGTTACCATGAGAATAAATCAATGCAAAAATTTAAATCTCAATTAAAAAATATTAACAAAATAAATTAAAAATTATACAGTTGTAGAAATTTTATAAAACTAAAACAATTTAAAAATTTAAATGGGTTAAATGAAAAAGATTTAATCAATCATTTTGATAACAATTCGTGAAATATATAAAAAATCACAATATATATCAAAAGATATTAACAAAGTTTGTTATTTTTATTTTTAGACTTGCGAAATTGGACGATCAGAAATTAAAATATTAAAATCCTTAAAATTAATACATTCGTCCTTTTCAGCAGAAATAGAATATATTTTTTATGCAATATTACAGAAAATATAAAATAAATAGCTATATGTAAAATAAAAACACGTAAATTTAATTTAAAGATAATAATGAATTTATAATTAATTGAAACCAATTTATATTTAAAAAATAGATAAAATATTAAATATTATTTAATATAAAGTTTCACAAAATTTATAAAAGTGTAAAAGTTCAATTTATAAATATTCTTTAATGTTTTGGACGAAAACACAACTTCAAAATGAATAATGTTAAAATAAAACCAAAAATAAGAAGATAATTAATTACATTATTATAATTGACAATAAAAATAATTCTCAGTAATTAAATGATTCAAATAATAAAAAAGAAGAAGGAATAATATTTCTGATAAATTTCAAAAATTATGATTTTATTTGTTTCATTAAAAATTTAAAAATGAATATGATGGATTATGGATTTTCATTTGAATTATCTGAAAAAAGAAAAATTTTAATGCTTATATGAAATAGATTCTTATAAATTATCAGAACGAATTCAATTACTGAGAATTTTTGAATTTCCTGATAGACAAACTTCCTTTAGGTTATCCAAATTAAATTTTAGGTTAATTAATTTTTATAAAAAACGAATAAAAAACTAATTATATTGGATTGAAAAACCAAAAAAGTGAAAATTTCTCCTGTCGTTTTTTACAAACAATTATGTCATTTTCTGGCCACATCCATATGAAATGTAATAAAAAAAAATTATCAATATATTATCTTCAAATTTAAATCAAATTTTATAAAATAACCAGAAAAGATACAATTTTTTTGTTCAATAAATCGTAAAAGAATTTTATGTATTAAGAAGATTTTTTAAAATAAAAAATTAATTAGTACCAAAACTTTTGTACAAATCTGCGTTTAAAGAGAAGAAATATTAAATTTTTTAATATATAGGAAATCTAAATATAGAATACCAAAAGTTATTTAAAATCAAAAAGTTCTTTATTTCATACAAACTAAAATAATACATTTATTAAATTAATTTTTATTTAACGCAAACTCAAAGTAATTCAGAAACCCTTTAAATGATAATAAATCAATTGAGAATAAAATTATTTAAACTATAAGAATAAAGAATATTCATGAGAAGAAACGTGCTATTCATGAGGAGAAACATGCAGGAGTCAATCACGAGATAATATACATGCTAAATAGTAAATTGAAAATAGATCCTATTTAAATTTCTATACATCAAATAATCAAAGTTACAAAGATTTATATTATTTTCATTTGAATCTAAGAAATATTAAATAGTTACTTAAACTATATAAAAATTAAAAATTATTTAATGGAAAAAGGTTAAAATATTTTAAAAAGTAATTAATTAATCATAATTAAATTAATAATTATAATGATAAATAGTCAAAAGGAAAATTAAAATACAAAAGAATGAAAGTACCAAACTTAAAAATGATTTAAATCAAAAATAAATTTAAAAGTATTTTATTAATAATTGCCTCATTACAATATCGCGAGTCCAGTTCACTTGTCTTTTTTGGCTACGGCGCCAAAAATGATCAGAAAAACTCGATCAAATAAAAAAAATCAGAAAATTTCTTAATTTAATGTATTTTTTCCTCTTACATTTAATGACAAATTGTCATGGGATCGGATCCGCTTGACAGATGGTGAATTAGCTATGCTCTCTCTATACGATAAAAGCGGTTTAGATGTGATTTTATTACATACAGTACGAAATGTTCCCTTGTCAAAACAAAAATCGAATCCAATTTTCATTTTGAAAAATTTTTCTTCGAAAACGACATAATGCTTTAATGATCTTTTATTGGAAGATTGATGATCTTCAGTGTTTATATGATTTTGTAACAAAAATTCGAAAATTGAAATTTTATCTTTCGACTTACAGGAACTTTATTTTAAAATTTTTTGTATCACTGACGCATTTCCCAACAATAAATATTACAATTTTATTATAAAAATAATAATATTATTAACTCTATTACAATAAATATTAATTAATAATTTAGTTTTCTATTTTTTGCTTTTTAATAAAAAAAATTGATTTAGATTGCTAATTTTTAGTTTTTTATAATGTTTTTGAGTTGAAATATTCATTTTTGAGAAAATTTTGTATTTTTATACATACCAATATATTTTTTTGCAATTTTTTTAATCTTTTATTTATATTAATTGATAAGAATGTATTTTGGGCATTTTAATTAGTTTAATTTGTTAAATTAATTTCAACTTCAGTATCACAGTCTTCCTTTTTTGTGAAATAAAGTGAAATAATATTTATTTAATAATTATAAATAAAGAAATTTGCTAGTAAATAAATTTTAATTGAGAATTTTGAATCTACTTGAAAAATTTTTATAACTTATTAATAACTAAATTATTTATAAATTCAATAAAAATTATTCTATATTGGTATTTTATTCAATATTACTTTTTTGTAGTTTACCTAAAAAATCTTATTTTCTTCAAAAGTAATTTTAAAATTTAATTTTATGAATATAATTATTTTTGAATTAATGTATTAATTTATTTAATCCTTTTTATAAATTTATATAAATAATTATTTGATTTGCACAAATTGAATTTCTTCAGTTTTTAAATCCGCTTAATTTTTTAAATAGAGATTACGAAGGATTTTACAAAAGAAATTCTTTTGTTATTAATTTTTTATTTCAATTTAATAATAAATTTTCGAAATCAATTTAAGTAAACCTATTTCAAATTATTGTAAGACATTTTGGCGACTGATAATTCTATGTCAATGTTTATTAATTTAAAAGGTTTAAACATTTTATTTTTATTATCTGATGAATTGTAGGAAAACTCTTTATTTTGTATTGCTAACAAAAGTAGGTTTATTTACATATTTTTACAAATTTTGGGGTTTTTTGTACATAGTTGGTACATGTTTTGTATTTTTCTTACACATTTTTTAGATATATTTGATGATTTTTTACCATCCCTAATCGAAAATTTCTATTCTTTTATCAGATTAAAATATGTGTCTATAATTAAGTATCAAATGTATAGAAATAATAAATTTTTATTTGAATTTTTACAATTTTATTGAAATTATATATTACCGACAATTGTTTGATTCCCGTAACATGAATAAATTTTGGATGGGGGACCAAGAAAATCAGATTTTTTAAAATTGCTCTTCTCTGATTCTAAAAATCTAAGTGAATTTCAGGTCCGCCATGGTGATAGGCACCACCGTTATGTAAATTAATAAATTTTTGTTGTAATTTTTCCATTTAGATCTCGTAATAATAAGAAATTACCGTATTTCCTAAAATATAAGCCCCCCCCCCCCAAAATTTTTTGTATCTCAAATTTTTGTAGTTTGGAATTGAAAATTTCTTCGTTTTTTGCCCCCCCCCCAAATTTAGAAGAAAATTATTCAAAAACTATCACTGTGTTCTGGAAAGATATTTAAAAAAAATAGCATACTAAAAAATTTTTTTCTCAATACGTCAGAGTTGATGTTGTTCATAGTGTGAAAATGTTCCAAATCAGGGCTCTAATAAATACAAATGTATTTGCAAAAAGCCCTCAAAACATTTCCTAAAAATCCTAAAAAGGCCAAAACTTTTTGGCGAAAATTTGATTAAAAAAAACTGGTCAAAAAATGTGAATTTCACAAAAAAATTTCATCATTTTGTTAGCATAATTGCTAATTAAAATCATTTCAATGCTTTGGCATAAAGAGGGATCACAAGTCATGAAATTAAATAAAAAAACATAAAATTAAAATAAATCCTAAACTATATAAAAAATAATAAATTGCCAACAAAACACAACTGAAGGATGTGATACGTAAGGAACCAGGTGAATCTAATAAATATACAACAAATTAATTTTTACAAATCGAATTTGATTTGTATATATTTATTAATCTTAAATATAAAAAGAGATATTAATTAATCAGAGCTCGTCAATAAAAATAGTAAAATCAAATTGAATAAAAATTATTTTCGGAACAAACCGCAAAAGATTATGTTAAATTAAAATTAATTTAAATAATTAATCAAACAATAGTAAATATAAAAAAAGTTTTATTTTATATACAGTTTAAATTCCAGTATTAAATCCATTTTTATTTATTAAATTTCTTTCAATGAAATATTATTATCTTATTTTTTCGAATGTCTTTTTTGAAAATTATAGTAGCATCACAACCTCTTAAAGGTATTATTTAGAAATTTTTTATATTTATTTGGTTCTATATTTTTTATTTCTCTATATCTCATGTTCTTAAGCCGAAAACCTTCTTATAGTTCGTTATTTTTTCTTGGAATTTTGAGTTATAAATTTATTGCATTTATGCGAGAATTAATGAGAAACAATAAATTTTAAGATATTCTCGACCGTCATTTAAATAATTATTTTATAAAAATAAATCCATAGGAAAAAACAATCAAATCTCAATAATAAATTATGATAAACATATATTATAATTAAAAACGTGTTTATGTTATTATTATTATTATTATTATTTTATATTAGCAATTCAATTAAAAAATTAATTTGTGGAGTTAATAATTTAAAAAAAATAATAAAAAGCTGAAAAAACATTAAAAAATTGAATAGATCAAAAATTAAAAAAAAGAATAATGTTTAATTTTAAAGTAATTTTAAATTTAGAAAAAACACAATTAGTTAAATAAACTTTATTAATTAAAATATTTGCCAAAAAAGCCACATTTAAAAAAGCACTCCAAAAGACCAAGAATAGAATTTTATATTTTTTTCAATAAATTAAAAAAATACTAAATCAATAAATGTATTTTGGAAGCTTTATCTAAGAAATAAAAATTTACACAATTAAAATTAAATTTGCTTATAAATTTTGTTAAATTATATTTTATAAATCATTTAAGTAAGTTATATAAAAAATTTATTTTAGAATCTTTTTTGAAATGTTTTTTGACTTTAAAATAATTAATTTTTATTTTCCTAATATATCCCATTCTGAAATTAAATTATGAGTTCTCATTCAATTTTTTTAATTATATTATTTTTGACTTATATTTATTAAATAGATTTTTTAATTCTTTTTGCTGATACTCTCATGTCGCATGTGTGTTATTTTTTAAGAAGTTTTGGAATCATGTATATGTTAGTAAAATTAGTTTACAAATTGATCATTATGTATAATAATTTTATATTTATTTTTACTTGCATCAAACACTCCTTGTGCTAAATAATTGACTAATACTGTTAGGTTATTAACTTCGTCTATCATTTCGAGAAATTAATATATTTTTTGTGTCATTTACATAAAGAATCAATTTAATAAAAAAAGATTTTAGAAAAGAATATAAGATAATTAACTTAAATTAACTAAACAATTTATTTAATTTATACAATTATCCTGGATATAATAAACAATGATTTTTTAAATTTTTAAGATTAAAAATATTATAAAAATATATTCTTTTTTGGGAATTAGTATTTTTTGTGTTTTATTTATCCTGATCAGATATCAGAATTCTTTTTTCAAATAATTTTTACATCATCTTGACACTGTTCCCACTTTGTTGGCAATTGAAACAGCATTTTATGAAAACGTCCAGAGAACTTTATTTATTTTACTGATTACTAGATGCATTTCGCTGGTAATTTTAACCATTAATTTATTCAAATTTTTGAAATACCTTTTGTTACAACAATTTTTTTGACGAATCTTTCTATTCATTCTTACTCAATTTTATTTAAAAATAAATTACATTTTGTAGACAAATATATCAACTTAGAGAATTTTTTACTTTTCTTTTTTCTATTTTTTTAATTTATTAAAAAAATTATATTGAGGTCTTGTCATTTGATTTTTTTAAATTATATTTTATATATTTTCGAATGGAATTCTTAATACTCGTTTGTTAATACTTATTATATTGATATTTTATTTAAATAATATTTTAAATAAATGTTTCTTATCTTATTTTAATTAATATTTCACATCACATAATTATATATTATTTTATAAAGATTTAAGATAGTGTTTAGCAATAATTAAAATAATAATATTTTATCAAATTGGAGCATTAAAATAATGCAACTCAATTATTCGAAAAATATTGTATAATTAATAGAAATCTAATAAAATAATATAATTTTATCGTTTACTTTTAGAATTAAATTAATCATTTTTTCAAATTTTTTAAGTCGCATTATAAAGTTATTATACATTTTTTTCCAATTTTATCATTTATGATTAAAACTATTAAATAAAAAATTTTGTTTTATAAATTGCAAAATTAATAAATTGAAAACAGAATATATATCAGAATATTTTTATTGTAAAATAATAAATAAATAATTCATATAATTTTATTCATTGACCAAAAATAAGCATTAAGTGTTTTGAAGAATATTATATTTTTTAAATTAAAGATTATAAATATGAACACAAAGCATTTTCCACGACTCAATTCGTGCGTGGAGAACCAACGAGAATACTAAATAATAAAATACATATATATATATATATATATATATATTTATATATATATATATATATATATTATATTTTTTTGAGAATTAATATTTATTTTATTTAAGAATATGAAAAATAATAATCTAAATAAAATTTTTTTATAAATTATAAAAATCAAATAAAAATATTAATTGTTTCTTTATTTTCCGTAATGAAAAATAGCCTAACATCAACGATTAAAATAATAATTTGGACAAACTAAACTGTGACAAGCACGTGGCCACTTTCATGCGAAATTTACCATGCGAAATATTAAATTCGTAACACTAAAATTTTATATAAAGCGATGTCATCACAAATCTTTGTGCTTGTAGATCTTTATATTATTCAATAAATATAAACATTTATATTAAGAAAATTTATTTTATTTTATTAATTTATTTTAAACATTTAAAAAATGGGTAGTATTTAAATAAAAAGAAAATATCGAAAAAAATTTAAGGAGATAAAGGATTTAATATAATTTATCCCTAATAATTAGTAATACTAATTAATAGGTTTGCCAAAAATATGTATGGAAACATTAACCAATTATTTTAAAATATAGAAAGAAAAAAACGAATATTTGAAAATATGTTTGATTTGCATTGACAAAATATTTAAGTTTACTATTTTCATTATAGATTTTAATCAAAAAAATTAATAAATAATCTTTTTAAAAAGTTAGAAGAATAAATGAAGTATAAAAATGAAAAACAAATGTTTTCTCTTGCTATTTTGTTTTTCTATAATTTTTGATAAATTTATAATGTATGAAAGTATTTCTGAAATTTACCATTTTATTCCTTCAAATATAAAATATAGTATTGCTTCATAATCATTCTATAATATCCTATTGCATTTTTATAATTGAATTTTTCCTCAATTTTTTAATACAAATTGTTTTTTCAAAAATTAAGATTTTCTAATAAATAAAAATCACGAAGTGAGAGATAAAACAACAAAAAATACAATAAAGCTTTATGTAAATTATTTCTTAAAATTTGTATGCCTTTAATGATTAATTAATTAAAATAAAAATTAAAAATAAATTAATAAATTGATGATATTGTATTTTGACTAAATAATAATTAAAAATAATAATTTCATATTTCAAAATGTTTTATCAAAGTATTTAAATCCGAAGCAAGAACCTTCAATGAAGTGATGTCATTTTTGTCAACAATTCATAAGGCTTATGTATGATTCAGTGTTGCTTAATAAATTGTGCTAAATGACTAATAATATATTTAACTTTTTTTCTGATTATTTATATTTTCGTATTGGTATTTAATTAATTTAAAATTTAATTTATTCAGTTACATAGGAATAATATTATTGGGGCATTTATGTTAAAACAAGGTTATGATTTTAAGAGTAAAATGTAGTAAGAAGTAAATTGACATTTATTAAGCGTGAGTTTAATGAAGAAATCTATTATTTCTTTGGCTTTTTCCCAATTAATTTTTATGAGTTAATTTTTGCTAATTGGATCAATGCTTGAAAAATACCCATGTTTATTCGTCTCAAGTTTATTAGCTTAACTTTAGAAAATTAAAAAATGTTAAGGTGCTTTTTATTATTTTTTATTTAAAAATTTATATTCTATAAAACTTATTGAGTGCACAAAAGTGCACTACAATTCATACAATACAGAAATATTATGTCAGCTAAGTTAAAAATGATAAAGCACAACAAATTAAAAAATATTTATATTTAGCAAATTATTTCATTTATTTTTATTTATTTTAAACTTTAAATTATAATCAATATAGTTTATAAAAAAGTAATATAACTATGATTTATATTTTAAAAATGATAAATTAAATCAGTAAATAATAATTCTGTGGAATATGCATTATTAAACATAAAAAAGACAATAAATAATGGGGAGCATTTGCCGCATAGCTATGGTTTTTCGAAGATAAAAATAAATATATTGAGGCATTTTTAAAACCAAATTTATTACGTTGACCAACTGTCGCAAAGCTTCTCAATAAACTAAAAATTATCTTTTAATGGCCACTTTAGATTATTTCTTGATTTCTTGAATCTCATTGTTTTCTCAGAAATCAATGACTAATTAACATTTCTAAATATGGAGAAATTTGTTAAAACATAAAACACACTATTAATTTGAGGCACACAAATATAAAAATCATTAATTTTTGGCTGAAAATTATGTCACTATTTTGGACTTTTTGCGATTATTTTGTCTCTAATTTGGCATTTTTACTGTTAATTAAAAAATCATTGCCTTGAGAATCATCCATTTGTTTTCTTAAATGGATGGAGGATGAGGATTTTCAACAAAATATATAAACGTAACAAATGAATTTCTACTTTTTATTTATATTATTTATGGGTTTTTCTTATTTTTAATTATTTATTTAAGTTATTTCCAATTTATATACACTATTTTTTTTCATTCATTTTTATAAGTTTTATGAAAAATAAAAAATTGGTTAAATTGTCCACCTGATAGAAGAAAAAAAAATTAGTGAATTTGATTACATCAAATGAATAATATATACATATCTTTTTAAATTTGTTGAATCCTATCCTATTAATTTTTAAAAAGACAAAAATTAATGCAGAAAATATTAAAAATATAAAGATTCTATTTATAAATCTGAAAATTGATAATTAATCAAAACGAATTAGTAATAATTTCTGAAAATTTTCTTTCTGTTATTGCGCTTCATGTACAATTATTTATTTGTAGCAATCAATCAAACAATATTTAATGTATAATAAATTATAATAAAGAAATAAAATAAATTATAATTACCAAAAATAAATTTTATTTTTTTATTTAGTTTTTGTCGGAGACAAAAACAAAACAGCCACGAATAACAAACAACACGATGATATGGAACCCCCCCCCGCACCCATAAAATTCTTAAAAATGCATAAAAATTCATTATTTTTCGTCAAAAATTGCTTAATTAATTTTTATAAAACATTTGAAAAGATTCTAAATAAAGTTAATAAATTAAAAATTTGATAAAATTTGGTTTCTTTATTTTATCTGATGTAAAATAATTAAAGATTATATTAAAATTTCAGACATATAAATAAGCAACAATTTAATTTGTCATGATTTAACAAATAAAAAGAACATGAAATCCTATAATATTCAAATTTTTGTAGTTGTATAAAAGGTAAATATGATCCAGTAATTTATATTAAATAATTGGCTTTTTTAAAATTAATTATATTTTGAAATTTTTATCTAGCATAAGAAGATTTGTGTTGTTCATAATATTTGATGAAAATAAATATATTTTATTTTAAAAATTCAAACTTTAATTTAGATTTAATTACTATATATTTATTAATAAATTTATACAAGAATATTTTCAAAAAAGCAATAAAATATATCATAAATATATACTAATTTAATTAGCAAAGATATTTATAACAATATTATTATTATTATTTTATAATTGCCACTTCAATAAAAAATAAATTTTGGAGCTGGATAAATTTGTATTTTCCAAAAATCAAATACTTAAAAAACTCTCCAAAAATAAAATTGAACATTTTTGTGTTAAAAATGATGCCAACCTAAAGAAAATGGAAAGTAATTTTTTTATCAATAAATAAAAAAGTATTTTGATGAATACAAACATTCTTTTAAATCATCATTTTGTTTAATTTATTATATGGTTAATAATGGTTTGAATCGTTTGAACGGATAAAAATTTCAAATCGTAAAGAAAGAAAGATAAAGTTAAAAAAACCAATAAGATTATTTTAGTTGTTTCAAAAAAATAGAGGGCATATGGTTTTTCAAAATAAATCACTATTGAATAAAGAAATTTATATTTTTAAACCATATTTTAATTAAAATTGAGTCAAAAAAATTATTTACAATATTTTGTAATTTTGGCTAATTAAAATATATAGGGAATTTGATATATTTTGACAATTGGAATTTAAAAATGACCTTGTTGAAAAAATAGATTTTTGGAAAATGATCATGATTCTTCAAAATTATTCTGTCGGTTTCAATCGGCATTGGTAGCATATTTAAATTAAAAAATAAATGCACAATTGAGTTCAAACAGGTTCTAGTGCGTTTCTTAAAAAAAACAATTTATTCAATATATTGTCCGGCTCGTGAGAATTAAATTATATAGAAGTATTATAACTTTCTGTGGAAATAAAACAATGAAAGCAATTTTCATTAAACCATTCGTAATATCTAAAGTTTACAAATAAATGCACAGTATGAAATCAGTAAGAAATTTCTAAAAATTAGCTAATAAATTATTTTTTAGATTCTTGTTTTCAAATTTTTACCAAACCAAAAGAATTTAAAATATAAAACATATCGAAAAATTTTGAAAGATCATTAATAAAATTTAATTATTATTGAAAAAATTTTTATATATGGTTTTGTAAGGAAAAAGCTGACTGTGCGTTAAAAAGCTGAAAACGGTGTTGAGAGGATCAATAAATGTAATTGAATATTTTGGTTATTTTTGAAAAAATTTGATTAATTATTAAAGTCATTATATTTAAAGATTATTATAAAATTACTAAAAATTAAAATATTCTGTTTTAAAAGAGGATCATAAGTAGAACTCGCATTTTGAGGCATATAACGCGGTAGCCGTTACCATGAGAATAAATCAATGCAAAAATTTAAATCTCAATTAAAAAATATTAACAAAATAAATTAAAAACAAATTCTAACGGCAAAAGTATACGAACACAAAAAAATTTAGTCCAAAATGATTAATTTCTGAAATAATTAAAGAAAATTTGATTTGAAAATTTTCATTATTTTAATTTAGCTTTAACTTTTTGATTTATAAAATAAAAAACAAAATAAAATTTAATTTTGTATTATTTTCACTTGAAATAAATCAAAATTTGAATTTTTAAAATTCCTGGTTCCCGGTGCCGGACGAAAAGCGAGGTCCCGGTCCCGGCTTGTCATTATTTTTAAAGATTATTATAAAATTACTAAAAATTAAAATATTCTGTTTTAAAAGAGGATCATAAGTAGAACTCGCATTTTGAAGCATATGTCTTTTTTTTTCTGCGCAAGCAAAAATAATACATTTGAGGCTTCTACATTGACTTTTATTATGCCTTTTTTCTTTTTCGGGATTATCGTGCCTTTTCATGCCTTTATTTCAATTTTTGGTGCCTATTATAGTGGCCTTTTTCGCGATTTTTCATGCCTTTTTAGTCGGTCTCTAATCATAAGGTCTCTGTGCTGGATCCTGTCCTGCCCTTTAAAAAATTAATTACCCCACGCTTTTAAAATAAGTAAAAAAAAACATGCAAATCTATTAAATGTAAAATATTTTTGTAACTTTAAATGAAGCAAATTTCATCAGCGCCCTTTTCATTGATATTTTTTGAAAAAGTATTCGGTCGTATAATCCATAGCATACACTTTTGGACACATTTTCTCCCGTAGCCCTGGGAAATGCAGCTTCTTTAATAAATTGTATATTTAAACCATTGGGGGAATTTAGAATTCAATGTGTAAATCAATTTTTTAAATTGCATTTGATTAAAATATTAATTGTTGCAGATTATCACTAAAACAAAACCATTTTTAAACTTTAAATACAATTTTTATATTATTGATTATTAAACAATTTAAAGTAAAAGGTAGTTATAATACAACCAAAATAAAAATGAATAAAATTCAATTACAAAAGCAGTAATTTTCAAAATAAAAAAACAAACAAAATGATAAATAAGGGACAAAAATTTGGATTCAAAAAATGTCAAAAAATAGTCTTCCTAAGAAAGGGTATATCCACTTAAGCTTCAGCCAAAAAACTATAAAAAGGAAGTAATGTTTAATCTTACTTAATTTTAGAATTAATTTTTTAACAATTTATATTAATATAAGTAAATTTGGCAAAATATAATCTAAAATAATATCAGGCCCTGAAAATTTTCTTTCAAAAAAGTCATTTTATAAATTTTACTCTAAAATGTTTGTTGAAATATATAGTTGTAGAAATTTTTATAAAACTAAAACAATTTAAAAATTTAAATGGGTTAAATGAAAAAGATTTAATCAATCATTTTGATAACAATTCGTGAAATATATAAAACAATCACAATATATATCAAAAGATATTAACAAAGTTTTGTTATTTTTATTTTTAGACTTGCGAAATTGGACGATCAGAAATTAAAATATTAAAATCCTTAAAATTAATACATTCGTCCTTTTCAGCAGAAATAGAATAGTATTTATGAATTAAATTGTATTTTTTTCATGCTACAGACAATTATTTTATTGTATATCTATCGGTGTCCTTTTGTTAATTAAAATATTAGCTCCTTTCATTCATCATCATATATATTTTATATTATCTTATCAATAATAATTGTTGTAATGTAATTAAAATAGTTTTAATTTATTTCATGCCATACGCGATCAATTCATTGAGCATTGTGAATAAACATTATAATAATTAAGAGCTTTTATCCTGTCATTTAATGTCTCTTCTCCATTTAATGTACTTTTGTGCACCATTTGGATATATGAATTTAAACAATTAAGTTTTTTAACGAATAAATATTATAATTATTAAATACGAGATGCTTTTGGAATAAATAAAATTTTTAACTTATAAAATTAAATAACAAATGCCTTATAAGGTGACATTTTGGCCACTCTGAATATATTTTCGCTTATATAATCTTTTAATAATTTAATTTGTTATTAAATTATTTCTAAAATTTACAATGAGAATTTATTAATTTTTGTATATTTCAAAAATTTTTTTTAATTCTTTATTTTTTATCTAAATCAGCTGTTTCTTTCATTCAGAATAAAAAATATGTATATAATAGATTATAAATTTTTTTAAATTGCATAAATTATATACTTATTTCTTAACAAATTCTTTTATTTATTATTTATCATGACATACATATGTTTTTATTTACAGAAAAATATATGTTATAACATAAATTTGTAATTTATTTGAAAGTTTTTGTGCGAAATCAATTAAAAATTAGACATATTCATATGCTTTGAATATTTAATTTTTCTAGTTTTAATAATATTATTCAAAAAACGTTTTAAAAAGAAAACATTTTATTTAAATTTTCTTGACACCATTCAAGCATTTGGAGTGCATTCTGGTTATCAGTAATTTATTAATATAAGGTCATGATTGTTAATAATTTGTTGCATTCAATTATTAAGAAAAAAATATAAAAATTTTTAGTTTTTTTGTTGAATTTTCTTTTAATGTCTCCATGTTTAGATTAAAATTGTTTATTAAAGTATAAATATTTAATAAAATTCTAATAATTCTATTTATTAAAATTGCTAATAAACAAGAACCTAGACAAAAAAATTATTTTATTTATCAAGGAGGACCGATAATTTATTTTCCATTATTAAACTTTTTTTTTTAATTTTTACAATTTTAAGATAAATTTATAACAAAATTTCGTGTAATTAACTTAACATTTATAATTTTATTTATTTTTTGGTTGGGTATTTTCTGTTCAATAAGATTACACATTTTCTAAATTTGTCTTAAATATTCGAAAATGATAAATTATTTTTTCTTATGAAATTGATTCTATTTGTAAAAGAAAGCCAAGAATGTAAAAAATAAAATAAATAAAAATCCATTTAGGTTAATTTAATAAAGGATATAAAGAATCCATGCGCTTAACAAAAAAAAATATATAAAAAATGCTAAAATTAGAATCACAAAAAAACATATTCTAATTCAAAATTATTTCAAAAGAATATTTGATATAAATCCAAATTGATTTAGAGCCTTAACATCTGGTAGGTTTATGTCCAAGTTAAAGAAAAAACATTGAATGTATCTTTATATATAAATTTGATAATTTGAATAGACATAAAAGATTTTTCAAAAGCATTGAAAATAACAATAAATATAAAATATTTGTTCGAATTTTTGTGAGCATCAAAAAATTAAATAAATTTATAATTACTAGGATATATGAATAATTTTTCCAGTTTTTTTTTTGAAAAATTCGTAGAATATGTTAGCTTATAAGAGAAAAAATTTTAAAATTAAAAAAAAATAAAAATAACATTTTCTTTTAATTCATAAATTCCGAATAGTAATCTAATTAATTTATTTTAAAATTATTTATTGTTGGATATAAAATATTATATAAAAATTTGTAAATTAATTACAGAAAGAAGATTATTGAATAAATTAATTGAAAAATTTTGAAAAAATTAAATATTTATAAATATATTAAAGAATTGAAATTTTTCAAAAAATTTTAAAGTAAAATACAACATAATTTAAATACTTTTTTCAATCTTATAAAAAAATTAATAAAAATTATAAAATTGTTAGAAAGGAAAAAATAATAAATATTTATAATGAATTTATTTAATTTTTGAAAAAAATTTAAAATAACATTAATAATAATTTATATTTTCAATCTTACAATGGATAATTAACAAAAAGAATAAGTTTTTTAATTTAAATTTTTAATTTGTTTGACAAATTTGAGTTAAAATATAAGTTGTAATACCAGAAAAAAACAGCAGTTAAATTCACTAATACTATTTTGCATTTTAAATATTATCTTTTTTTATTAATAGAATTTAAAATTAAGGATATAATTCTTATAAATAAAAAATATTTCCGACTAAAAAGATATTGTAAAAGTTAGAAATTGATGTAATTATGTGGTTAGAATTTCTTAAATTTCAAAAAGTTTAAAGTTTTTCAAAACTTAATTGTGTAATTTTGACAAGAAAAAATTATTTAACAAATGTAAAATTTTAAATAAATTAACATCAATTTTAATAATTTTAATTTATAACTATATTTTTATTCTCAATTATATATACATAAAGAAAATTAAAACTATTAAGATTTGGATTGAAAAAAATAAATAATTCATTGAAAATTAAAAAGTAATTAGTTAAATAATTAATTTAAGGCAAAAATTATTAATTCATCAACATCTTTCATCTAAAAATTTATATAATGTTTTGACATTACATTAAGTTTTAATGGAATATCATCGAAAACAAAAAAAATTAGAGGCAATAAAGATTATAATTTTTGGGGAGATATTAAAAAAAATTATAATTCCGACGAAAAATGAATTAAAATATCGAAATATTATTTATTATGTTTAATCTTTAAAAAACAATTAAAAATTAATTTACTTAAAAAATATTCTTTAGAATAATAAAGCTTTAAAAATTTTTCCATTTTATTTACAAATTTTGCTTTTTATTGTAAATAAATTTAAATAAATAAGAAAAATAAATAAACTAAACTTTTTGAAAATTTTTATAATATACAAAACAAAGTGTTTTGCCGGTCCGGACCGAATTGACATTTTCAAAAGCAACCGGTTTCCGGATTTGGTCAAACCAGAAAACCGGTCAATCCTTATTTCCAAAAAAACGCCGGACTGTTTTACGGATCCAGTAAAAACCGGTACCGGGTCTCCGGTCCGGCTCGGCCTCTAAAACATACATTAGGAAAAATATAAAATTTAAAAAACAAATAAAAATAAACTGGTCCAAATTTTAGAGTAACTTTTATTTAATTTATAAAAAATAATAATTTTAAAATACACTGCATTAAATGATGAAAAAATAAATCTACATAAAAATAACATGAACATAAGACCGATGAAATAATCTTATTATGCGAAAAATAATAAATTAAAATTAAAATAATAATAATAATAGTTCCCATTTTAAAAGGCGAACCAAATCAATGGGTCAAATTAGAAGAGAGCAATACGATTAGATTAAAGAATAACATGTATTTCAAATTTGATAATTTCAATACAAATTTTTAATTAAATTAAATATCATTAAAAAATAAAAGATTATAATTATAAATATTGAAAAATTTAAATAAAAAAACTTAACTTAAAAATTTGAATTCAATTAAATTAATATTAGTATTTAGATGTATTATTACATATTTTCTCTTGATTAATTAATAAACTTAATTTTATCTTTCTTTCTGAATTCTCTGTCAAAAAATTACAATTTTTTTTGTCCAATAATCATTTAGAGACGCCTATTAAATTTTTGGAAATTATATTGGTAATTATTGTGGGCATATATTCATATTTTGCTTTATATCTATTTCTTCTGTTATATTATTACACTCGGTTTTCACATTATCTACTAAAAATTTGCTGTCAACATTTTTTTTCCGGTATGGATTATAAATTAGTCAAAAAGCAATCTTTATCAAAGTTGATTATTTTTATATTAAATATTTATATTATTTTTTTAAATGACCTTCGTGCCACCTCCCAGGGGTGGATGAAACGGCTTCGAAAAACTTTGGGTTTTTTTGAGCTTGCACTTCGTGCTTCGGCTATTTTTTCCGAAGTTTCGGAAAAATACACCACTAAAGATCAAGTTTAAAAGCTCGTTACATTCTTTTATGATCATTGTTTTTGTCAAAAATAATTTTAACACCCATTAAAAATTATGTTTTAAAGAAGAAGTAATAATAATTTTAATTAATCAAATTCTCAATAAATTTTTTAAATTTTTTCATGAAGAAACTTTAAATAAAACTGATTTTTTTCAGAATTATTTTTGCTTTTTTTTCGGTTTTAAATAAATAAACTCTTAAGTTTTAAATACCACAAAATTAAAATTTTTCATAATGTGAACAGGAAATGAAAAATTAGAAAATAAATTATTATGATATGACTAAGCTTAATTTTTAAGCTCACATTTTTCTATTCTTTGTCAAAATAACATAATTAAAAAAGAAACAATAAAAATAAAATCAATTAAACAAAGCATATTCACTAATATTATTAAAAACTTAGAAACTTCTAAATTCATAAAAACAAGAAGATCGTAATCATATATTAAGAATTGCAAATTTAATATTTAAATTCTTTATAAATAGACCAAAAATAGATTTATGAAAATTGAAAAATTTAAATTAAAAAAAACTTAGTCTTTCTTCTCGAATTCTGTCAAAAATTACAACTTTTTTGTCCGATAATCATTTAGAGACGCCTATTAAATTTTTGGAAATTATATTGGTAGATTATTGTGGGCATATATTCATATTTTGCTTTATATCTATTTTCTTCTGTTATATATTATTACACTCGGTTTTCACATTATCTACTGAAATTGAAATGAAAATTAATTGAAAATTCAATTTTCTTTATTTCATTTAGAAAGAAAAGTGAAATTAGGACTTTGGAGAATTATAAATATATTTTAATGAAAAGAAAATTATGAATTTATATTTATTTATTTAAAAATGATAAAGGCAATTAGTTTTGAAATGATATTTATATATATATATAATATTTAATATGACACGTAAACCATCTACGTGACAGTAAATTTACCCGAACGTGAATTTGCCCGTGAATTGTGATAGTGAATTGACACGTGAACACTGCCACTCAATATTACTTGAATCATCTAGGTGATCATGAATTAACCGTGAATCTCGACCGTGACCATGCATTAACCCATGAATTGGGATAGTGAATAACACGTGAGAATGGCATGTGAATGAATAAATATTGGTATAATTAATATTCTCTATTTGAACACTGAAAACCATGAAATATTTGATGTGATCTTAAAATATAAATCTTGAGGACGAGTAAAAATAAATGTAATATTTCTATTTATTGTGATTTTATTACTGTTAATAATTTTATTTTGATCATTTTATATGTAATAAAATATGGGTGGTGTTTTTTTCAATTTTCTTGTATTTTTCCTACAGAGTTTTCTCAAAAATGCCAAAAAGAAATAAATCTTAATTAAAAAAATTTATCAAAAAATAATTTCGATACGATAAGTGCCTATAGGTGCTTCTGTCAAATTTTGAATATTTATTGTCTTTTTCCAAAGTTTTTCTTCTGTGCTGGTAATAAGCACATTCATTAAATAATTCCTAGCCGAATAATTCATATTTCTGGAATGTTATTATAACAAATGACGGAATATTTCATAAACAAGGAATGATTTCAACGTTTATAAATGTTTTTTATTTATTTCTTTTAAATCCGATAAAATAAAACCTAAATATAAATATATAAATTCAATCCATTTTATTCTTTTTCCTGGTTTATTTTTGTTATTTACATTTCACATTCATTATACTGTTCGTAAAAATAAAATTTAATTATGAGAGTTTAATTAATTATAAGTTGTTGTTTTTACTATTATTTTTTTAACGAATATTTTTAGGATGGTTCCCTTGCTTAAATTTCTTTAATTGAACTGCAGGAATTCTTCCTTTTTTCAGTAATTTTTATGAACACTTTTTTATTTTCCACTCGGCTTTTCATTAAATACTTTTTGTTCAATTTAAATTCTTAGAGGTTATAATTGTTAGAGCTTCGTTTTTTAGGCATTTGCCTATTTTGAACTTTTTGTGTTTAATGCCTAAATGCCTATTTTTGTGCCAATTACGCCATTTTTGGCACCTATTTCAGGATTTTCGAATAAATCCTTAACCAAAATACAATAAAAACGAAAATACACCCCTAAGAAATGTCCGAAAAAATTTCAAAAATACACCCCTAAGAATTGAAAAAAATGTTCACAAAAATTGACCCCTAATTTAATTATTATTTTTTTGATAAAATTTTTTGGGTTTAAAAATTTTCCTTATTCGAAAAAACTTTAAAACAATTGAAATATAACTAAAATTAAGTGTTTGGATGAAGTTTTATGTTTTTTGCTTATGTTGTCAAAAAGGGAAGCTTCTACAATAGATATTTTTTCGTTTTGCAATTTTTTAAATTTTATTTTGTGGGTTTTTTTTTAATTTTCATTAGCTTAAAAATTTTCGGCTCTTTAAAAATATAAATAAATTTTGTTATCTATTAATTTCTTTAAAAATATTTGAAAGTAATTAAATTAAAATTTTTATTAAATAAGTCTATATTAATCGATGGCTTTCGGTCTGTAATAGAAGAATCCGAAAAAAATTTTCGCGGCAACCAATCCCTGAAGAGTTACAGACCCGGGACTGAAATGGCCTGAGAAGGAGAAATTTTTGCAAAAAAATTAAATAATTAAAGCATTTGTTCATATGTTTGTGTGGTTTAGTGACTATACCTTCTGCCTTTCATTATTTGTCGCTAGTGTTCAATTCCCCACCGGGATAGATATTTTTTATACTTTCTTTACATTATTTCAAATTAAATTTAATTAATAAAAAATCAACTTATAAATTTATTTTTTCTTTTTTAAACAGCCTAAAACCGCAAATTTAACTTTTTATTGATTTTTCATTCGATAAAAAAATTCTTATCGATTTTTGAACATATAATAAAATTTGTCAATTGACCCGAAACCCGAATCCTGAAACCCGATATTTTTCTCGTCCCGAATCCCAAAACCCTACCCAATCACAAATCCCAACCCGATATTTTTTGGACCCGCAGCTACCCTGGTTCAGATATATTATAATAGAAAAAATAATAATTTTCAAAATTGAAAACATATAATTAATATTATTTTATATTCAGAATACGTATTCTGTTATAAGTAAAATTAATAGTTTAGTAATTTTAAATTAAAAGACAAAGAAGAAAATTATATAAACAAATTAAAAAATATGCAAATATGCGGCAAATACTAAAACAAGGATTTCTAAAATGAACAAAACTCAACCTAAAAATCAGCATAAATAAAGAAAGTATGAAGGACGAAAAAATAAATAAAAGAAAAAAATTTAAAAATTTAAAACTTAATTATTTAAAAAGAAGCAATTAAAATTTTTATATTAATTTATAAAATATCGGAAGAATCTAATTAAATAAATATATTCTATATTAAAATAGGGGACGGAATTCAGATTTACGATTTTCGAAAATTTTTGGTGCTTCGGAATGCCATCCTTGATGTACAAATTCTAAAAAAGTCGGCATAAATTTTCTAGAAGCATTCAAATTGTTTCAAAAAGATAAGCTCACTCTTACTTGTACGAAATACTAAAACCTCAAAAAGTTACATTTTTAAAAACCAATAATTTCTTTGCCTATTTTCACAAAGAAAAACTATCTTATATATTAAAATTCTTATCTTAAAATTGAAAATTCAATATAATCTAACTTTATTTATACATTAGTATTAAGCTAATACTAATGGGTACAGTCAATTAAAACAATTGAGGAGAAAAAGTTGCTTCAAAGTCAAGGAAAAAATATAAAATTTGAAAACATAAAACATTGACCATAATAGGCGATGTCAATTGAAGAAATAAAAGATCAGGAGCACAATTTTTTGTCAAATATTTTTACACATTAATAAAAAACTTTTAATAAAAATAAAATGTATTTACATTTTGTGACAAGGAATTAAATGTTCCTTGCAAATTATGAAATTAAACCATAAAGAGAGGATTTTAGCATTATTCTGTGTATAGAATATTATACATGCATCTGCATATTAAATAAAAATAAAATAATTATCGAATTTAAAATGTTAAAAATAGGTAAATAAAATTTGTAACATAAAGGAACAATGAAAAATAAAAATGCGAACCGGCCTGGACAAGAGAATAAAATTTAAACATTTGTTTTTAATTAATATAAACAAAGAGGCTAATATTAAATATAAAAATAATAATAAAATAAAAATAAAAAATTAACAATTAAAAATTAACTGACGAAAATAAGTTATTCGATTCTACTATATAATGCAAAAAATATGAAATTTTTAAAATTTTTCATTAAAATTGAACTTATACAATCCTTTTTTATTTGAAAACCTAATTATGTAACAACAAATATAAGAATGAAACTAGCGGGTGCGTGAACCGTCGGGTATTTAGTGGGGATAAAGCGCTGCGCGCTTTGGGAGCTTCGCTACCTAGGCTGTGAAGCGATTTAAATTGATTGATTTTGTTGGAGAGATTTTTTTGTTTTTAAAAAATTATTAGGGGTTTTTAGTCCACATCGAGACTCAAAACGGGCGCTTCGCGCCCGTTTTTCAAATTTTGTTGGCCTTGGACGGTTTTTGAATAACGCCCAAAACAAAAATTTTATATTTTGATGGTTTTTGAGTAACGACCCGGCACCTTGTACAACTGATCAAACGAAAATTTGTCTCACTCAGATGGACAATTTTAAATATTGGTCCTCAAACTCGGCCATCGTTCAATTTTTAAAAATTTCATTTAAGATTTCTGTAAAAAATATTGTTGGCGTTAGATAAAAAATGTCCATTCAATGTTTTTTTGATAATGTGTTCAAAAGAAAATCACAACGAATTAGAAATATATTTAAATATAAAATTTAATCAATTGATCAATCATATAATTCATCAATCAATAATTAATTCCAAAAATAAATTAATTAATGAATTTTAATATGTTTTTAAGAAAAAAATTATTCTACGAAACGGTGACCATTTACAACGAACCAACAACTCAACAATTAATTCAAATAATATTCAAGCTCAAAAATTTACAAATATACGAAATGAGAAACTCAAATAATAAATGAATAATTAAAAAACAGACTAAACAAAATGGATAGAATTAATAATAGTTTGAATTAAAAAAGATAGAGAATTATTAATACAAATAAGACTAATGTAATCGCATAAAAGTATTTAATTTTTTTCAAAATTCAAATATATGACGAATTTAAATAATTTTTTTATTTAAAAAATATATATTAGAAAAGAAAACATTAATGAATAAAGTTATCTGCATTTTATAGATAATCGCAGATGAACCTTATGGCATAGTCAAATTAAGCACAAAAAATTTAACGGAATAGAAAAAATTAAGGAAATAAATATAGAAAAATTTGTAAATTAAATTTCTTAATTAAAATGAATTTATGTATTAATGGAAAAGGCGAGAAAATTAAATTAATAATTATCTTGGCGAGTTAATTTTTTAATTATGACATGGGAATATTAATGAAAAAATAAAAAGAAAAACATAAACATTTATTCAACATTAAGTAATTTAATATAATGACATTCTAAATATAAACAATTTTCTATAATTTTATCTTTAATTTTAAAAATATAAAGTCGATTTATAGTTCAAACTAAATAAAAAAAACCAATTTGATGGATCAGAGAAGATTTTTTCAGCAAGAAGTGCCGCCATATTATTTAATTGATACGAAAATTTCAAAAAAGTTTAAAAAATAAAATATGTACTAAGCAAAAAGATTTAAAAAATCAATATGTATAACTACAAAAAGTTTGAAAAAATACTTAAAAAGATTAAATTATACAATAATCAATAATACTCAATTAAAGGAAAAAATATTAACGCCAATTTAGAAAAGAAAAAGAAAATTTCCTTATTTATACATTAATATAGTACGAGGTTAATGATAATTATATACTTTTTCAAACAAAAAAAAACAGCACAAACAAGACATAGAAGTCGAATAGGGTAGATAAGAACATTTAAATAAACACCCAAAATTTAAATAGCAAACTATACATATGAAATGCTTTAGAGAATTTAAATTAAAAAAAAACAATTTAAAAAATGTTTTTATAGTACTAGTAAGGTTTGTATCCCCTTTTGGGTCAAATTTTTCAGAAGCGCAGCCAGACAGTCAGACAGTGCACTATTTCCTTCTTTATTTTTCTCACCTCTTCCCAATTTCCCACACACAATGCTGCCAGCCAGCACGGCTGCTTACTGTCTACCCTCCCCTTCCACCCGCCGCAGCCCCACGTTGACAGACAGTCAGACAGTGGACTATTTCTCCCTTTCTCCAGTGACTAAGCGGAAGAAAAGAAGGAAATAGTGCACTGTCTGACTGTCTGGCTACGCTTCTGAAAAATTTGACCCAAAAGGGGGATACAAACCTTACTAGTACCGTTTTTATTATTTATCTATTCATTTAATGAAGATTAATCAAAAAATAATGAAAAATTGAATTTATACATAAGTAGCATATAAAACATGGAAAATAATAATTTATAACAAAATACCAATTAAGAAAGTATTATTTTGTTAAATATGTTATAGAAGGAAGTCTATTAAGAATGTCAGCATAATAAAACAAAACACTCAAAGAAAATGAAAAGAAAAATTTTGAAAAACTCCAGACACAAAACATTCCACTGTTTAATATTTTTAAAATTTATTTCTTTCAACTGTAAGCAAAAAAATTTCCAAAAATTTAGAGTTTTTGTTGCTTATAAATTAATTATTGAAGATAAAGGTATTTTAAAAACTTTTATATTATTTGAAGTTGTTAAATAAAAATTTGAAATAATATTATAGAAAAGAATAATATTGTCGGAAAGATTCAGAAATAAAATTTATATAAAATGTCTTACTAATTAATCCAAAAATGTCGGAATTGCGTGCCACGCTTATATTCTTTTTGACAATGCTCCAGATTATATATTCATCTGAGCTGAGAGAAAATCAGCGCTAATATTATAGCTTCTATTGTTCGAAAATTATTTCTAACGTTGTGAATGGAATGAATATAACCCACAATTGTAGCGTTTGTATGATATAATGGTTTTTTGAATAACGCCCAAATCAAAAATTTTATATTTTGATGGTTTTTGAGTAACGACCCGGCACCTCGTACAACTGATCAAACGAAAATTTGTCTCACTCAGATGGATCAATTTTGAATATTGGTCCTCAAACTCGGCCATCGTTCAATTTTTAAAATTTCATTTAAGATTTCTGTAAAAAATATGTTGATTTGGCGTTAGATAAAAAATGTTCAGTCAATGTTTTTTTGTTAATGTGTTCAAAAGAAAATCACAACGAATTAGAAATATATTTAAATATAAATTTAATCAATTGATCAATCATTTAATTCATCAATCAATAATTAATTCCAAAATAAATTAATTAATGAATTTTAATATGTTTTTAAGAATTTAATCATAAATGAAACTCTTACATGTAAATAAAATTCCCAACAATTTAATTAAAAATAAATTAAGTTTTACTTTTTGGTATCCGAAAAGAATAATGAAAATTGACCGGACAAGAGAAATTCAAATTAATTCGCTTTATTAAATGAGAAAATAAAAAATTCTGAGCAAGATTAAATATAAGTATTTTGAATTTTGCCAATTAAAATTATAAATTATTTAAATTCCGAAGAAATTAATTTATATTATTCATTGATCATTTAAAAAAAAGATATTTTTAAGAAAATTTAATTTAGGAATTATGAAAAGTTACATGTTTTATTAACAAAAATTTAAATAATAAACAACTAAAAATGCCTATAAATCTATCATAATTATTAATAAAAGAACAAAAAAATGAATTGAAGCACTTAACAAGCGGACAGATACTGGAACATTTCATCCGATGAGAACAAGAAATAAAGGTTTAATTGTTAACTCAAAGCTAAAAAACATAAATAATAAAAATTTAGTGGAAAGTATAACCAATTTTATGTAATTATGATACAATATCGAGAAAATTAAAAGAAAAATTTACTCAAAAATATAAATGTTCTTAAATTGCCAAAAATGATTATTTAAATTCTTACTTTTAATGGGAAAAATTAAAAATTTTAATTAAAGTCGAAACAGTGGTGGGTCAACGCAAATATGAACAAATAAGGAATATGACCATTCCCGGTCACTAACTCAATCAAACCAAGGACTGGAAACTTTTATGGATTTGGTTAATGAATTCAGAGGGTTGGCAGAAATTAATGTCATATTCGTAATAATTGACACCGAAAATTCCATTGAAGATATTCATAATCATTGTTCTTATAAAAAATTTAGAGTTATGAATCTTAAAAATTCTAAATGAAAGAATATACATAAAGAGGAATTTAAAAATTGTAAAACTTCGACCGTTTTCAAAGTTAAAAAAAAATTGAATATTTAATAATCATAAAAAATATTTCTGGAAAAAACCTGCTTGAAGTATGAATGACTTGTTTTACATATGAAATGAAATAAAAAATAAAATAATAATATAGATATCTCTTTAAATAAATAATAGATATTATTTTTAATTATAAAGACAAAAACAATCATCAACAATTTTTGAAGATTTGACACAAAAAGGGCAAGGAGGCTCGAAATGAAACCGGACTACTCTACGAATAAATTTATAATACAAATTTTTTATATTTAAAACCATTTAAATACCACATATTTTCCCGCAAACAAAGCATTAAACAGAATGAAGTAAACTATCAAGAAAAAATAAAAATAAATAAATCTTATTCAAAAATATAAATGATAAGAATCAAATGAAATTAAATGATAATTCGAATGAACTCCCACAAAAAAGAGAAAGATATTAAAAAAAAAATTCTACCTGTTTTTATTTATTTTTAGATTTTGAATTAAGCCAATAATTGACAGAAATGGTGCGAAATATTTTGCAACGTCAATTACGAACAAAAAAATTCTACCTGTTTTTACCAACAAAATCTAAACTTTATTTAAGTTACAGAGGAAAAAATTAAGAGTTCTAATCTAAAATGCTATAATTTTTTGAAATGAAGAAGGAAATGTTTATCTGCGATAATAAAATTTTTAAATTTTAAATAATTTAAAACCAGAACAAACAAACTTCTTCAATATACCTAAAAGATTTTAATAAAGCTTCAGACAAAAAAAATAATAATAATTAAAATACAATAGAATTGCAATAGTTTTTAATTCTAAAAATAATAACAATTTGTTTTTTATCAGTTCTTCTCTCCAAATTAAACGAACAGCAGCCAAGGCTTTACTTGTTGACCAGGACGAGAAAAAAAATAAAATATTTTAAGAAACATTGCAGTTGAATATATTTAAAAAATATAATTTTAAAGCTTAATTAAATTTAAATTTATTTAAATACAATTGAAAACATAATTAATTTTCAAAGTGACAATCGAAATTTAATAGGCCTAACGATAATTAATTAAATAAATATTTAATATAATACAAGTTTATCAAACAAACATTATTTTAACGTTATTTCATTTTTTAACACAAATCATCCAAAAGTTTTAGAAAATTATTTTAATAAATTAATTCAAAAATAATAAAAGTAAAATAATAAATGATCATGAGTCAATGTGTAAGCTTAAATAAAATTGTAATTAAAATCAAAAATATATGAAAAAGTTTGCGACGATTGAAAGTAAAATAAAAGAATTAAATATTCAATATTAAGCAATAAAAAAAAGCCAGAAGGAAGGACATGAAAAAAGAATTTATAAACAAAAAATTAAACTATTAATCAATTAAAACGACTAAAACGGCTAAAAAATTAATTGAGCTCATCATAATATAGAATCTACTGCTACAAGAAAAAAATATATATAATCAATAAAAACATAAAAATATTTAAAAATAGAACACAAAACAATTTTTGTTAATCTGAAATAAAAATTTAACAATTCACAACTACATTTGAAATGATTAAATAATAATATTTTTTGACCAAAAAATACAATAACATTTAATATTTTATCAATTATATAAATCTAAAAAGAATTGGAAACAAAATTAATTTCTAATAAAATACACTAAAAAAACTTAAATAGAAAAAAATACAACTTAGTAATCTAATAGTACTTTCAGATCGACAAGACATATTTTTCTAATAAATAAAGAAATCAATAACGATTATTTTAAATTTATAAATTAAAAAAGAAGTTATTATAAAATTTTCTTAAAAAAATAGCTAATTGAGTCAGTAAATAAAACCTTAAATAAAATGGGCTTATAAATTAATTTAATTAATGTAAAGTAGCGTGCTGAGCCAAACCTAAAAAGTATCAATGATAATAATATTTAAATTTAATTATTATTTTAAATATTATTTGCTAAATATGAATCATAACTTAGCTTAAACTTAGTCAACTTAATGAAACTCTTGGTATTTGGCGATAGCTCTATATATTCTTTGAATTATATGATTAAAAAATCTAGCAAAATTTTTACAAAAAGTTGTAAATAAAAAAATTTCGTTAAAATTTAAACTCAATAATTGAAAACTCATTAAAAAAAATTTTATTTTAACAAAATTATAGAGAAATCTTTGGGCTATCCAATCATATAAAGAAAATTATAATAGGTTGTTTATTAAAAAAGTTACTAAGGAATAAAATGGGTAATCACTGTAGACTTAATACCAACAAACATCGGCATTCAACCATTTTGACTCAATTAATTGGCATTTGAACCATTCTTCGGTTTTTAATCACCGTGACTCAACCTCCGGCATTCCAATCACTGGGACCCTATTACATTCCAAACACTGGAGCTCCAAGGTCTTAAAAATCTAAAAATTTCTGAATCTTGACCCGAACTTGAACGAAAAATAATGTTTTTTAATTTTCGGAGTATATTCAGAGTGATCAAGTTTTTTTTATCCAAATTTTAAGCCAATTAAAAAAAATGGCTCGATCACAATAAAATATGACGAAATAAAAAAAACAGTGTGTTTAAAATGCTAAAATTTGACGAAATGTTCTATTCTTATAAAATTTTCCCTTTCCCAAAATTTACATCATCAATTTTGTGCTACGAATCCTATTCTTACCAGTGCAAATTTTTACCGGCGGTGCCAGTACCGGTCTACTCAAAACTTACTAGTTTTAGCGAAAAATCAACCTGAAAAACGAAATTCTCGCTTTTCATTTTTTGCTCTTTCTTTATCGTCGTAACATCTGAGTTCCTTGCTTATCATAATTTTTTATAATAAATGTTTAATAAGTTTTTAAACAAAATTTAAATGTACGTTTAAGCGATTTTTATGCGCCAAATTACACATTGAATTAATTATTGAACAAATTTATTTTTACAATTTAAAGTATTAACAATTTACTTCATTAATAATTTCTTCTATATTTGGAACTGTCAATTATTTATGAGTTTATTTATATTTCTTAAATCATATTTAATGAAAATTTAAAAACACATTTTGTTTTATTTTGGTTAAATTTTCAATCGGTGTCTCCATGCATATAGGTATAATCTACATCATAAGATCAAATAGCAAAGAATTAAAAAGTTAAAAAAAACACTTGAAAGAGTATTTCGGTGGTAGAATAGATCTAATCTGCCGATTAGTCAAAATGTTTTATTATTTTGTTTTACTACTCTTACTTTTAATATAATTATGATATGCTTAAATAATGATTATATTTTAAAAAATCGATAATTATCCTCGATATTTTGAAAATAAATAATGTGATAATTAAATATGAAACGAAATGCTGGGATGTTCTAGTTAATTTATTAAATATTAGTACAAATGAAACAATCAATAATCCAAAATTAATATATTCAAAAAATAATGAATAAAATATTAAAATTAATTGGTTTTTATTTATTTAAAACAAAGAGAAAATTGAGCTAATACTGAAATAGTTAAACATTTAAGTGCTTATGATTAATAATTCGTTCTTTTTTTATTTTATACAAAAAAATGTATAACATTTATACCTTATAAATATAAGAATACAACAGAAAAAAAAATAAATCTAATTATTAATATGAAAAACTTCAAATAATTGATATTAAAATAAATATACTTACAAATAAATTTTAAAGGTCGACAAAGCGGCAATAAAAATATATTTAATCTAATGGCTATAATTTGGAAAAACAAAATTTAACATTGTCACATAAAGGTTTTTCATATTACAAATAATAAAATGATAATTTTAATTAGAAAAAACTTAATTAAATATCACCTAAACAGATAAATAAATTGAAAAAATAGAAAAATTATATGAAAATTAGCATAAATATGAAAATGAAATCAATGAAAATAATAATGATTTTTTTATATGGTTTAAATGTGAAAAGGCATCATAAATACATAATAGCAAATCCTAATAAAAATATACATTTACAGTATAAGTTACAAAAAAAGAATTCACGAAGCTACACATGGCATGAACAAAGTGCTTTCCTTCTTATTACTTTTACCTTTTTTCAAATTTTAATTCTTAACTTAATAGTAAATTTTATAGAAATAGTAAAACTTAATCTATGCTAATAATAAAATAAAGCAAAAATTTACTAAATCTTTTCAACTAAAAATTTCTTAAAATAAATAATTCAATATGCTCATAATCTCTACATTATTGTAATTAATTTAATATTCAGGCCACATTTAATCACAGTTTTATTCAATTTTTAAATTCCAGCATTCTTATACAGAAATAAACCAATTAGTAAAATTTTATTTTTACTATGAGAATAATTTATTCATTTTAATATTTAAATAGAAATAAGAAAAAATAAAATATATTTTAAAAATAAAAAGAGTTTTTCCCAGCATCAAGTCTTAATATAAATTGTTTAAAAAGAAAAGTATTATTTACCCAAAATTATATTTTTATTACAAAATAACTATTTAAATAAGTATTATTTTATAATATATTGTTCAATATGTAATACAAAAAGTTATCAGTGAAAAAAAATTATTAAAATTATAACTCAATATATTATTTAAAATAATTTTGTCTTTTCTTTCATTAAATAATGAAATAACCAAATTTGGCTGTCAGATTTTTCGGTTTAAGTAATCAATGAATAAGTATAATTATTTATAACACGAATAGAATAAAATACTATTTCATAACAAAAATTGCATCAACAAATATGGAAGACATCTGTCACCAAATTGCAAGAGGCAAACTCATGTGATCATGATGTAAATGAAAGTAGAAAATTAAATGTATAACACCTAAAATTTAGCTCACTATCGTTACAACAAAAATAATGCAATTAATCACTCTTCTTTAAAAATTGAAATATTAAAAAAAAATTATTAAAATATTATTTTAAACATGATTAAATTTTTATTCTGCTAACTATTTGAAGCATAACAAAATATTTACAAAAATAGTTTGTTCTTTTTTATTAAAGTTTTTAAATTATATTTTTAATTTTAGTATTCAATAATTAGCATAATATAAACAATTTGTTTAATTAATTTATAACGAAAACTGCTAATAATAGTATAATTTAATTTGGATTAATAATATTTTTTATTTTCTAATTATTTGTTCCTAATTTTTGTGAAAATAAAAAAATATTAAGATTTTTTATTTTTTAATAACAAAATTTTGACAAAATCTGTGAGTAAATAATATCTGTGGAAGCGATTAGAAAATTTGAGAACAGAAACCGAGCTTAATGTTTGTTTATTTAATGTCTCTAATAAATTTATTACATTATGATATTTAAAAAAAATTGAAAGCATAAAAAACCTAAAATGAATTTTGGTATATTTACTAAGTGTTCGAAAAATATAAAAAGAATTAAACAAAATAAAAAAAGATCGTATAAAATATTAATTTAAGTAAAAATTCAAAATAAACACTATTCCAAGACACTTAAAATATACGTAAATGGAAATTTTATACTGCAGAAAATTTTTTAATTAAATTAATTGGAAATAAGCAAAACGTTAAAGCATTTACTAAAATAAATAAAATATATTGAAGCATAAAATAATATCTAATGTAATAATAATAATTGATTTTGACACTTTTTTGTTTTTTTTTAATTTATTTGCATTATAATTGGCAATTAAATTTGTTCGATTTTTGCGACAGCATATAATAAAAAACATAATCAAATTAACTGATTTTTAAATATCATCAAAAAAAAAAATTATTTTATTAAAAAATATTTAAATTCTTTTAAATACAGTTCAAAGAAAAAAGACAAGTAAATATAAAAAATAGGAAAAGTTAAGTTAAAAAATATACCCATTCATTATTAAATTTATATACTTATTATTTTGTAATAAAGCAATTCAAAGCAGCTATTCTGCAATTTTTAAACATGCTTAATTATTAATATTTCAAGAAAGAAAAATGGGCCAATTAATTTGTTTACTTCTGGCAATTTTAATTTTTTTTAGCAAAATGGGTCCAGTGAACAAGAGGATTTAAAACAATTATAATTCAACTAGAAGACAAAATATAAAGAATCCTGCAAAGTATTAAATAACATATACAAGAATAGATGAATTTTTCGACTGTTAGCGATCTCATATATGAGAAAAAATTTATTTGAAACAAAAGTTATTATTTAAAGAAAGATTACATTAAAATTTTACGATTTTTTAAAAGTTTTAAACTTCATAAATTTTTAAATTGAGGAAAGTTTTGATTTCGACTCATTTAAAAACGAATTCATTTATCATGCAAAACAAATAAACCACATTTTATTTTATTTTTGATATTTGTTTATTTTTGCTATGAAATATTTAATGTTATAATTTTTTATATTGACGTCATTTTATTTTTGTCGCCTTTAAAGATCAGAAGTTTTGCAATTTTAAATTCCTATTTACAGAATTTCTTTATTACATGACCGAAAGATTTAAATTTAAAACTTTATCAAAAAAGAAATGATGAAATCAAAATTGAAGTACCCATACCTCAAAAAAATGTTTAACAAATAAATATTTGATGTAAAAAAATAATAAAGATATAATAATTTGAAATTATTTATTTTATTGATTTGTTTGGTTTAATATTTTAATTTATAAATCATTTTTAATTTAGTTTCGATATATAATTTTTGGTTGGTTGATAAAAATACCCCTTCTTCTTATCCATCTGAAAAATTCAACACTTAAAATGTTTCCAACTCTACTCCATTACTCGGTAAACACTCGGTAAACACTTATTCATTGTATTTATTATTTTACTTGATATTAGACACCCTCAGGTTCTCACTTATATATACATAATATTTTATTTCATTTTAATAAAATATGCTTTTCTTATTTTATACATAATTCTATATCCTTAGGTATTTTTATCTTTTAATTAAATTTTAATTTTTTATGTGACAATCCATGATACTTTAAGTTTTAGTTTTTTATTTAAATATTAAGCTATAAAAATAGTCAATATGGAATCATTTGACTTAAAAATTCATTAAATCAAAATTATTTAAATTAAAATTTTCAATTTATGTCAGAAAATATTTACAAAAAACAAGGGGCTAATAATTTGAAGAAAAAGAAAACTAATGAAAGACTTGCCAAATAAAATTTTAAATTAAATAAATTAAAATTAATTATAATTTCAAACATTCATAAGTTAAAAAAATGAAATATGTCAGCGAATCAAACATTGTATGGTGATTAATTAATAATAAGAACAAAAATTAATAACACACAATGTTATTTATTAAAATATACTTAAATAATGTTATAAAAAAATTGTTATCAATGTCCTAAATTCAAAAAATATTGGTGTTTTGCAATAAGAGCAAATATGATAGTGCAAAAATAGCTATTTATATTGCGAGTTTTGATTACTTAATAATTTTATTTTTTTAAAATTTTCTTTTTTTCACAACAAACTCTGTTAAAACAAGGTATTTAATTATTTATTCCTCGGTAAATTTCAATGCATCTTAATTAGCTTTTGAATTTATAATTAGGTTTCAACCTCAAACTTTCATTTCAGTGCAAGTTGAGATTTTTTAATAATTTTAATTTTTCTATTTTTCCCTTTAATTATTTATGTATTAAAAAAATCAAATGCATATTTGGTTTAAAAAAAGTATATTTGTTTAAAATTATTGCTTTGCCAATTTAAATTAATTGTTTTTTGGTTATTTTAATTTCATTTTTTAATGCTAATTTTTAAATTTTTTTTTGTTATGAATTGCCAATAAATTGAAGAATATCGTTGATTTTGTGCCTTTTAAAATAGTGAATAAAAGTAACATAATATAGTAGCAAATATATTTTATTGGAATTCTTGTAGAAATAATAATTAAATATGACAAAATGAAAATTTTCTTTTTTTGTTAAATTTTTATGAATTTTCCTTCAGTGTTACGATTCGTAATTTGTCTTAACTCACAGCATAAAATTTATTAGTAATTAGATTATGTAAAAGTGCATATATGTATATTAGCAAATAATATATTTAATTGATAAAAGGAACTCAGATAGATGGTATTCGTTTTTTTGTAAAAAATATTAAACTATTTTTTTTTAAATTATTTATTTTATTTCATGTGCAGTTTACGTATGATCAACTCGTCGGTTGTGAACATGTGAAGATTTAATTAATATGTAATTTATTTCTACATATAAATTTTTGCAATATTTCCCCTTTTTTCATATGACATTAACATTGTAAAACCAAAAAATTTCAATAAAAATAAGATGTTTAATTATTTATTCTTGGTTAACCTCAAATTCACACGCAGCTGTTCTTCACATGGATTATATTTTAATTAGTTTTTGAATTTAGAAATGAATTTTATTTTGTAATAAATATATTAAGATTTAAAAAATATATTTTTATATTTTCTCCTTTTAGACATATAAATTTAAATTTATTTTCATTTTATTATTATTTTTTGTTCTTCTGATGATTTTTATATTGCTGAAATCTTAAAAAGTTTATTTATTTTTTCTTATATATTTAAATTATTAAAAATTCGAAATATTACTCAATTTTTTTTATATAATCCTGGGCAGGATTATTTAAATTTTCTCATTTCGTTTAATTATAATAAAAAGGAACACCAAAACATTTTTTAGATAAAATTATTTAATTAATAAATTTTCCTTCATCAAATACATGCTATAATAATATAATTTTTTTGTTCAAAATATAAGAAATTTTATTTTACATCTGAAACTGTCATTTCCCAACTATATTTTAAAGTTTACGTATATAATTATTTTTAATTTTCTAACAATTAATTTTAAATGTTTATGATCCTTTTGATTAACTTTTTACTATTTTGTTCTAAGGCCATAAATATTATTTTTAAGTAGGAAATATGTAACTAAAAGCGCGACTTATTAAAATTTTAATTTCTCAATTTTCGTAATTATATGTAAATATGAATTCATTTTTGTTTAAAAAAATTTAATAACTTTAAAAAAATAAAATATTTTTTTTATTATTTCATTTCTTTTTTTAATAGATATTAATTATATCATATTTTCATTATATCTTTGATTAATGGTTGAAAATAAATTGTATTTATTTATTATTTATTCAATTTTATTTTCCATTTCGAAATATACATATTTTAATTTTGAGTAAAGAATTATTTCATTTAATTTTCTTGTAAAAATTTATTCTCATAAATGCATTTTTATTCAAGTAGGTAATTAGTTTATAATTTGTTCCTTTATCGTGACGTCTTTCTAAATAATAATTTTGCTCAATTTTAATCTATTACTACTTAAGATAAAAAATTATAGTATTCGATTTTTGAAACATTGTTTTTTTTATTTTATTATGTAATTAACTTCATAAAAAAGTGAATATTTTTATTTTTTAGATTATAATGAATTCGTTTAACACAACGATTTTTATTAATGATAATGTAAATTTATTTATTGATAAAGCATTCAGCTCCAAATATTTTATGATAAATAAAATCCTAATATCAGAACCATGCAAATTTTTTATTAAACCATTTAGTTTCCAAAATGCATTTTGTTTTTTATCTTTAAAAAACCGTGGTAAGGAGGTGGCACTTTTCATTGATTTAATTATTTTTTTATTTTGTTTTTTTCTCTCAATATTTTCTTTTAACTATAAATTATTATTTTCATTTTATTATTTTTTCTTTCTAGTTTAAAGATTTGATGAATAATTTTGAGGGTTAAATTATTTTAATTTTAGATATGACGAGACTTTTTTTAATGGTTAGGAAAATAGATTATGGTAGTTTTTGGCACATATCTTGGAGATTTTTAAGAACTTTTTTTAAAGATTATTTGGCACTAACATTTTTTGGCAAAATGGCCATAAACGATCATAAATTTTCCTAAATTCTTTCAATTCGGATTAATCATAAAAGAATTATAATTTATTTCTAAGGCAATAGAAAATTTTGTTCATAAACTTATGCGATTTTATATAAAATTATTTTAATTGAAATTAATTGAATTGAATAAAGGCTAATTTTTTGACAATTAAATTTTTATAAATATATATAAACATATTAAATTTTTGTTTAAATATATTTAAATAAATCATTTTTATTGAGATTTCTTTATAAATACAATATATTCTTTTTTTAAATAAATAATGAAGCTTAAAGATTTTTTTCCAAAAACTATTTGAATAATCAATTAAATTTTTGTCTTTTTTTTGTGAAAATCGTTCACTTAAAATCTTGACATCATGCGGAATTCTAGCTTTTTCCATGCAAAGAAAAAAATTAAAAGCTTTATTTTATATCTTTTCATTTTTGAAATTTCCAATAAACGAATTTTTTGCTTAAAAATTTTTTTGTTAATTTTTAGCTAGTTTTAATATATTATTTTTTTATTGTAAAAATATTGTGTATTTATTTTATTTATTCTATTTAAATGTATCAATAGTTTTAAATAATAATTTGTATTATTATTATTTTATTGATTAATTTCTCACCTAAATCTCAATTTCATTCAGAATGCTTATTTTAATTGCAATTAATTCTTTTTTGGGAATATGTTTAATCTTTTTAATATAAATTTAATTCTTTAATATTCAATTATATTGAAGAATATTATATCTTCTGCAAATTTAATAATTACTAATTATTTTCATTATCTTTTTGCATTTTTCATTTAATTCTCATAAAAATATTTTCAACTGCGAATTTCTTGTCAGCAATTTAAGGTGTGTTATTTAAATCTTTAAAATTTATCTTCTTTACTTTTTTAGAAAAGATTTTAAAAAATTCTTTAAATAATTAATTTATATTTTTAAATGGTTTATGTATTCTTTCTTAGATTGAAATAATTAATAAAGTGTATTTTTTAACTTTAACTATTTTAGCTTTTAGTATTTTAAAATAGCCATTTGTAATTTACGGTTTCATATTTCCATAAATTTAAGGCTTGCATAAATTAAAATTGCTTTAAATAAAATTAAATTTCAAAAAATTTGTTAATTACTTTTTTCGAGAAACCGAAAAATAGCAAAATTTTTGTAATATTTTTAATTAAAAATTTCTTTAATTAAAGTACTTACTTTACTTTTTGAAATTAAATACCTAACTATGAATTGATATTATTTCATAATTATAATGGATGATAAATGTCGTTATATTAATTTATATATTGAACTGATGATGTTTTAAAAAATCAAATCTGAACACTTATTAATAATCATTTAATTAATATGACATTAACAATTTCCTTTATTTTAAATTAAAATAAATTTATTTAAAAAACAGTCACATTAAAAAGGGGATGCAAACATATGATTGAATACAGAAGAATGATAATCTTTGTTGATCATTTTAAAAGAAAATAAAAAGCAAATATTTGAATAATAATAATAATAATAAAAATTATAAAATTATTTAATATACGTATTCATAAACACTAATATATCTAAATATAACTGAATCATTGATGGGATTTTACTACATTTCTAGTAACTTAATAATTCAATTTAATTTACTTATTTAATGAACAAGCATCTAAATAAGACCTTCGTTAGAATTAGCCGAAGGATTACAATGTTTATATTTAATGAAAACATAAAAATTTCAAAATTAATATTCTAACTATAAATTATCTATTATTTTATTATTTATAAACTTTTTTAATCTTAGATACGAGATTTACCAAATGGACATGAAATAAATTAAACAAAAATTGAAATTGCAAAAAAAAAAAAAATTTTAAGAAAAAACAAATGTAAATAAATTAAACAAATGATTGTCAATAAAACCAAGCTAATTAATAATCTAGTCGTGCAAAAAAAAGAATCCGAAACTAGACGAGTGATAATAGCTATTATTTTGCCTACTTTGGAAATAAAATTTACTTTAAAAAACCTTTTTAAAAAAGGAAATAATTAGAAAAAATATTTTGAACATTTTTGTGCTAAAAATGATGGTAACTAAAAGGAAATGGATAGAAATTTTTGTATCAAAAAATTTTTCTGGAATTGTGCAATTTATTATTCATTTAATAAAAATCAATATATTAAAATCAATAAAATAAGAAACTAAAATAAAAACTTTTTTACTGCAAAATGTCAGGATACCATCATGTTTTTTATCAAGGTCATTTAATTGAAAACATTGTAACAAGCTTTAAGTTTGTGAGTCAAGTTGACCTTAATGAATTCCGAAAATTCGCAGAACAAATTCGTTTTTATGAACCCGAAATATTTTGTGGTTTAATTACAAAAGAGGAAAAGGTTTATCAGCATTAGTTTTAGGACCGGGAAAGTGGTAATTACCGCTGCCAAAAACGGCGGAAATAAATGAAATGTTTCATCATATTCTCCTCTATTTGAAAATGTCTAAAAAGAAGTACAATCCGTTCCAAAATTTTGTGTTCAATTTTTTTTATCATTTCACCTAATTCCCATGGTCTAATCGAGATGAACTTTTTACCATGCATACCTTTAACATAATTAGTAAGAAGTTCACAAAAAAATTGGAAAGTGTAAAATAAAAAATTTTTTTATGAATTTTTCCCCAAAATTACCCTAAATTTGCTGTTCCAAAATTATGAGTTCAATAATTGAAGGCATGTAACTTTTTTTATAGAGCACCAAAAATCTGAAAAAATTCATTTCAGTACAACTTTTTATGCTGATCATAAAGGTCCATTGCACCACAGTGATCAGATCACTCTCATGTCTCTATGAGTTCTCTACATTGCGAAACATAGGTCGAAAGTAATCCAAGGGAAAGTGGCGTAAAATTTGTCATTTTTTGGATAGTCGAATTTTAGGCTTACCTCCCTCGGTGAAGACGAATCGTCGAGCCAGGTATTTTCAAATCAAAATGGTTGTAGAATGTCTGTTCATGATATTCATGTTAATTGGATGCTGTTTTACTATTCAAGAAAATTGTTAGAGAAGGTCAAAGTCCCCTGAGGGATAGAAATTCTGATCACTGTGGTGCAATGGACTTTTTTATGAACATAAAAAGTTATACTGAAATTAATTTTTTCAGATTTTTTTTGTGCTCTATAAAAAAGTTAAATGTCTTCAATTTTTGAACCCTTAATTTTGGAACAGTTCATTACATTAAATATTTTTTAACAATTGGTTTTCTTGATTGATGCTTTGATTTTAATTTTAACTTTAAAATTTTCAAAAATAATAAATTATAAAAAATGAATTTTTATCAATGATGGGAAAAGGTTTTTAATTTAACAAATAAAGATTTTCTGAAAAAATAATTAAAAAAATTATATATTTTAAGATATTGCTTCTAATTTCACCATTTTTAAATTTTATTTTGATATTTAATTTAATAAATTTAAAAAAAATTTATTTTGGTATTTAATCTATACGTTCTATACGATTTAATGTCATTTATAAAAAATACAAAAATTTTTCTTATTAGAAGTTTTTTCAAAAATTTAAGATAAACGAAAAATGTTTATTTTGTCAATACTTATGAATTTTGTTGTTGACCTGTCAGATACTAACTAAGAACAATTGTTAAAAATTTAAATAAATTACGTTTTCAAGGGACTTTTTTGATTTAATTGATCATTATTCATATAAATTGAAACAAAAGTGCTATAAATAAAATAAATAAATATTAAATATTTATATATTTAATTAATTTTTATAATAAATTACCGATATCTCTAAACATTTTTCAAAAATCAAAGAGCTATTATTTATAATATTTAACAAGAATAAATTTAAATGGACAAGTTTTCTATCTTTAAAATATATTAGTAAAATAATTCTATAAAAAACCAAAAATTGTGGGAAAGCAAATCTCAATACAAAGATGATAGAATAACGAAAAACAGAATAAAAAGTACTACAAAAGATACGCTAAAAATTAAACTAAAAAATAAATATTTATATGATTAATGAGAAAGGCTAAAAAAGGAATTTAATTTTAAAAAACAGAATATTATATAAAAGCAGCTCATGACATGAGATGGGTTCATATTCTATTATAATACTCATAGTAAAAAAAATGAAAGAAATACGTCAAAAATTCCACAAAAGATTGTTGTATCTATTAACTTCTTAAATTATTAAAAAAAAGTTAAAAAAATCAGAGCCAAAAAAATAAAATTATCAAAATGTGAATTAAAAGAACAAGATAATTAGACAACTTTACATAAATATAATTTTTTATGTATAGATTGTCATGTGAAATGCAAGTCTGAGCCAAAAACTCGTTTACCTATCAAATACAACCAGAAAATATTTAAAACAATTTTCAGAAAAAATACTATAATTTTTGATTAAGGCCGCGGAGTTTATGAAGAAGATGACGAAGCATTAAAAATTTATTGATAAAAGCGAAAAAATTTACGCAAATCACTGTGATAAAACTAAATTATAATAAGATAAATAATAAATTTAAATGCATAATCAATCTAATTATTAATATTTTACTACACATATAATTTTTTACCATTTATTTAAACTTGTTAAAAATTAAAATATCAAAAAAGATTTAACAAAGAAAGTTTGTGTCCGCTTAAAACCTCAAACCAAAATTCTTTTCTTATTAACATATTATTAAACGGAGATTTAAAATGTACTTTAGAAGAAAAAAATATTTACAAATTATTAATAAAGTCTCAAATTAAAAAAGAATGCATTAATAATAATTTTGCTGATAGTAAGAAGTACATCTATTATTGGAAAAATATCAGAGTAAGGTCACTTAATTACTTATTTAATTTATTAAAATTGTAAAAAATTTGAAATAAAAAAGAATCATCAAAAAGGAAAACAAAAGTCAAGCAATGAAAATCGAACTTTTCTCGAGAGCGAGAGAATAGTAAGTAAACAAAAAACATTTATTTTGATAAAAAATTGTAACAATAAATTTATTTATATCGGGCAATTAAAATAATTTAATTTTGGAGCGAAATAATTTATAATGTAAGCAAAAATTACTTATTTAAAAAGAATCATCCTTTTTATATATTAAAAAATATTTTATTTCATAAAATTTATTTAATTTTCTTTAAAAAGACAATTAATCAGTAAATAATTTTTGTTTCACAATTATATTAAAAAACATTGAAATAATTTTAAAAATTTTAAAAATTTAAATAATGAAAAATTTAGAAAATAATTTCTAATTGCTTATAGAATTCTTAAAAAAACAAATCGTTAAATTATTTACAGATATAGATGATAAAGGAAACTAATTTATTCCTAAGCAATACATTATATTCTTTTCTACAGTAATAGTAAAAATCAAATTTATTTTCGAAATTTTATGTGCTTTTTTGGCAAATATTTTTACAAATAAAGATGTTTTATATTTTTCACACAGATTAATTCAAAAACATGCACAAAATAAGATTATAAAAATAGATATTAACTGCTAATTGGTCTCATTTTTGAAATATATATTCTTTTCAAATTTAAAATGGGTTTTAGAACATACAAATAAACAATTATAAAAAGGTCCTTCCGCAAATGTTGGTTAATTTTAAATTCTCATGTAATTCAGCTTTTTATTTGAATTTTATATGTAATGTTTTTTAAATATATTAATCTTAAACTGTTTTTAACAAAATTAAAAATTACATTAATTCGACTTTACAAAATACCTTTTAGGTTTTTCGTAATATAAAATACACCAAATGTGTATTTATCATTTTTTACAATATATATTTTTTTCTTGTCGTCGCGCAATAATTGATTTGTTATTTGTGTAAACTTGCATACTCTTATAATTCATTTGCACTTAGTTTTCCCATTCTTTTTATGGCTATTGAATTTTTATGTCTGGTTTCTAAAAAAAAATTTTTTTTTGCCGAATTCTCTTTAAGTCTTTTTTGCACCATGTAAGAGCACTAATGTGCCGTTGGTTTGCTCGATAAATAAATTTGTTTTGTTCAAATTCAAAGCAATTTTAAACTATCTTTTTAGTACGACTTAGATAATTTCTTTTTAATTTTACTGATTTTTTTTTATTTTTTACGAATTGATTTGATTTAAGATACATATTTTACTTATATCACATGAATGCAAAGAATTGTTTTGCACTTCTTGCTCGAATCCATTTTTATGTAACTTCGCATTTTTCATTAGAGCTAAAGAACAAAAAAGAATAAACAGTTTATAATGATGATGATTTGAATTTTTTATTATAATTATTTCCTTGAAATATTTAACTAAATCTCAATAAATAAAATTTTAAATGGTTATTTTTTGGGGGAAAAAATTCTTCGTAAATGACTGAAATAAGCACAAAATAGCATAAAAATGGTATAATAGGTTTAAAATCGCTTATTAATATTTTAAAAAATTAATTTTTATTATCTGCTTTTTGGGAAAAAACCCGGTTTTATAAAAATTACATTGAAGATTTATTAAAATTCCTAAACTATATTTAATAATATTATGTAAATTTATTAATTTATTGAATGATTTTTATGTGAATTTAGAAAATAAATTAAACAGAAAAAAACTTTATTTACATTTTAATTCAAAAAAAAATATTTAGTATACAATTTAACATTTCTTTAAATTAAATATAAAAATTCAAATTTTAAAACCTTTGTTTATAAAACAAAATCAGTATACTATTGCCAGTGTGAAACTTCATGAACCAATTCAGCGAACAAGAAATTAAACGGAATTTAAAAATTTAAGTAAATAACATAAATACCTTAGAAATATTATTAAAAGATATATTAGCTGACATAATTCTATTTTTGATAAATAAATATTAAAGAAAATAACTGAATTAATTAAAATTCCTGTAAATAAAATAATGAAGAAATTGTTTATATATATGAATATTTAATACGAAACTAATTAAAAATATTTTATTAAAACTCACCATAAGCAAAAATAAATAAAAAGAATTTTTAAATAGTAATTGATTAAAAATAGTTTAAAAAATTCAAAATATTTTTAAAAAGTTAATTTCGTAATAACATTTTAAGAACAATGAAAATTTTTACCAACAATATTGGCAATAATGAAAAAAACCGAATTTAATGAATTGCGAAGAATTCAAGGCCGCGGAGTTGACCAAGAAGGTTACGGATAGTTAAAATTTTATTGATAAAAGCGAAAATATTTTACGCAAATCATCAATGGATATTTAAAATACATTATTTATTTTTAAACTCATAATTTAGCATTTAATAAATTTAAATGTATAATCAATTTTATTACTAATATTTTACTCACATATAATTTTTTACCATATTATTTAAACTTGTATCAAAAACTAATAATATTCCCATCTGCACCAATAGCATAAAGATAATCTATTAAAAAAATTATTTAAAAAGTATAAAGACAGCAAATCGCTGAATAAAATAATAAAATATAAATAATATAATAAATATATAAGAAAATATTTTAAATATACGCTAACCAATGAGAAATTCCTCACAATAATACAAAAATTATCATGGTTTATGATGAGTTGAGTTTTAAAAATTTTCATAAACACTAATAAAACAATGTCAATTTTATGTTCCATTTAATATTATAATTTTTCCATTAATAATAAAATATCAAAAAATATTTTACAAAGAAACAGCGTATCCGCTTAAAGCCTCAAACCGACTTAAAAGAAAAGTTATTTACAAAATTAATTTTCTTTTTAATATATTATAAAATGGACAATTAAAATGCTCTTTTTAGGTCAAAAAATTAAGGAAAACAGCTTCCTTAATTAAATTTGAATTATCAATCAAGTCAAAGCTCGGATTTTTCCATCGCATTTTATTGAGTTCTAATTTTTATATTTTCTAACTTTTGAAAAAATAAATTAGATTTAATAGTCTTTATCAATTGTCATTGAACGAAAAAACAGTAGGTTTGAAGAAAATTTAAAGTGCATAAAATAATTTTTATTAAATTTTATAATTGAATGCAACAAATTATTAACAATCATGACCTTATATTAATAAATTATTGATTAATTTTGCTCGGGGCGTTCCAAAATGCACTCCAAATGCTTGAAGGTGTCAAGAAAATTTAAATAAAATGTTTTCTTTTTAAAAAGATTTTCAATAATATTATTAAAACTAGAAAAATTAAATATTCAAATCACAGGAATAAGTCTAATTTTTAAATGATTTCTCATAAAAACTTTCAAATAAATTAACTTTTAAAAGCATATCACAAAAAAAAGTTTTTTTGTTTCTTATTTTCAAATATCAAAAAGATATAAGAAAATTTACAGGTCCAAAAAAATTTGATTAACGCGCAAATTAAAATTTTCAAATAATATTTTTAAAAAATTCCTAAAAATGCTATAAAACTTGAAATGAGCTATTTTTCTATTTTTGATAAGATTCTAATTTTAATATAAATGTTAGCTAAATTCTACTCTTTTTATAATAATTAAACGGAGAAAATAAACATTTACATTTCTAAAACAGAAATGAAGCGTTGGCCGAAGGAATAAATAAAATCTTTGATAATAAAAACATTCAAAACTAACAAAATAATATATTTTTATTAGTTAAATCAAATTATATTCAATAATTCTAATGGATTAACAAAAGAAAAAATAACATCATTATTCTGATCGTGCATACATCCCACCGCCGAAAATGAAAACGGAGGGTCCGATGAGAACTTGAAAAAAAGGAAAAATAAATTGAAAGAAATGAAAACAAAAACCATTAAAAGATAAAAATTAAACATATAAAATTAAAACATAATAAACAATATGAACACCAATACATTATTAAAGCAAAACAAAAATAAATTAAATTTAAACTATTAAAACAATAATAATTAAACCAACCAAATTATTTAACAAATAAACTGTTTTTACATTATATTTCTACAAATTGCGGAATAAAAAAGACAAATAAAGTTCCAGCTATATATTATCTATCTAAAATAAATTTTTAATTGAAAATAATTCCAACTTATAATTAAATTTAAAGTAAATATTGCTCAAATATCATGATAAACTAAAAAAGCAAAGAAAAAGAAGCTAAGAATAATTAAGATTTCATAATAATTTTATAAATTATTCTAAATTATAAGCACAGAAAGTGAGACAGTAATATAAATTATATATATAAAAAAAATATTATGTCTATTTTTAATGCTAAATTTATAATAGACTTTATGTTGCCCATCATAGTCATTAAATGCTAAAGATTTGAAACAATTAATACCAGGTTTATTAATTTAAGCTTTTCAGGATAATTTATATTTTTTCGAAATATAACAAAATAAATTCCAATCACAACGATGGTTAAAAATACATAAATATATAAATTTAAATATTTTGGTTTTCTTGTAAATCATTAATCATTAATTTTTATCGAATATATGATTTAGAATTTGTCCAACCTTTATTAATAAAATAAAAATCAGTAAATTAGTTTATTATTTAATATATAAAAATTCATATTCCGAATTTTATTATTTTCAAAAAAAAATTTAGGAATAAAATTGATAGATATTTTTTATTTAAATTTTTTTTCTAGAAAACTATTAAGAATTCTGTTTCTCTGTTCTCTGATTTACGAACTGAAGACCGAAACTAGAAGGATAAAAGCTATGAATATTTTAAATATTTTATTTTTTTAGCACACGAATATATATAATATATATTAAAAACTCACATATTTTTAACGAAAAAAATTTATGAATGATTATCTAGTAACTAATTTAAACTAAATTCAAAAACAACACTATTAAAAGACTAACTATCAAACGAAATAATTTTAGTGCTTACATGGAAATTACAAAAAAGCACAAATATTCACCAAAAATAAATTCTCAATGAATAAAAGATTAGTTAAGCCTAAAATTAATGAATTGTTAAAAATTGATCAAAATAAAAAAATTAATATTATATTATTAATTTATCTTTTTAAATAAAAACTAAATTAGATAACTTTGAAAAATTATTTTCCCTTATTTTTTTTAGTTAAACTATTATCTGTATTATTTTACATTGAAAATTTTGATTGAAACAAAAAAATTTTTATTCAAAATTGCTTGAATTAATTCATGATGACTTGTGCCAGAATATCCAATACCAGATTCATATCCAATACGTGATATATATATATATATATATATATATATATATATATATATATATATATATATATATATATATATATATATATATATATATATATAATATTTTTATAATATTATTTTCACTTTTTTATTTAAAATTTTTTTTCATTATTTTATTGGTCATTAATTAATGTAAAATGGTGCTTATTCATTATTTTTTTATTTTATATTTCTTAGATAATATAATTTTATTTAAAATTAATTTGACTAAATGTGTTTTCAATTATAATCAATATGAATTTAAAAAGCACAAAGTTTTGCATTTCGAATGATTATCTAAATAAACAATTATTTATTTAAGCGATTTTTCGTAAATGAAAAAATAAATGAGTTTTAAAAATTGTGGTAAAAATATAAATTTATTTTAGTTTATTATGATTTATAAAGAAATATATTGTATTTTCAAAAATTCTATTTAAGAATTTAAAAATATGTTTAATTATTTTACTAAAATATTCAATTATAAAATTATTTGTAGTTAAAATATACGTAAGCAGTAATTGTTAGTTTTATTATTTAAAAAAAGTTTTTTAGTCTTTTCAATTTAATTTTAATTATATTTGTATTTAATCATTTTTTTTATAAATATTTTAGTTGTTATATTAATACAATTTATTAAAATATTTTTAATCTATTAAATTAAATTTACAAAAAACATATTATTTTGGGATTTTTTTTATTAAGTTAATTATTTTTCTTAACTGGTCATTAGTAGGGCTGCCAATTTTATGTAAATACATATTTTTTTTCCTGGCTTCTCCTTGCTCTAAATAGCAGGAAAAAGACTTTCTTTTTTGTGTTTGCGAACAAAAACCGGGACTTTTATTTACATATTTTTACATATTTCGGGATTTTCTTACATATTTGTACATATTTTGGATTTTTTTCATATATATTTTCATTTTTTTACTTATTTTGAGTATTTTTTACGCAAATTTTTGGAAATCCTCAAAAAAAAATCCAAAATTTCGGCAAATATTTTTGTACATATTTTCATTTTTTTACATATTTTGAAAATTTATAAAGAAAAAATAAGTTTGAAAATGTGCCTAAAAATACCAAAAAAAGTAATTTTTATGTCATTTTGTGGCTATTTCATATTTTACGGGGATTTTCTTTCCCAAAAAATACCATTAAAAAAAAATTTTATTTACATATTTGGGGTTTTTTGTACATATTTTGGTATTTTTATTACATATTTATGTACATATTTGGACGGTGCTAGGTCATTTCGCGACAAGTGCAAAAATAAAAATCAATAAAATTGGGCACTTCGCGACAGTGCAAAAATGGTGTAAAAATGGGGCGTTTCGCGACAGTGCAAAAATGGGCACTTCGCGAAACGTGCAAATTTAACCGAAAGAGACCGGGCCTCATCAGTACGGTGTCTCTTTGGGTTAATTTATTTAAATTAATTATTATTTGTGTTTCGGCCCTAAACCGTATACACACAAAGCCACAGCAATCAAGCAAAGCAAAATAAATTTTATTAAGCAAACTAAATATTTTATATTGGTTTTTAATTTAATCTTTTAACTAATTATATTTGAATATGATTAATCAACGTAATTTGTTAGTAGCATTTTTTAAATTTATTTTGAGTTTGCAAGGCTTCAACATTTGCATTATTCTGTGTAGAATCAGTTACACAAATACAAGTCTAAACGTTTTCCATTGGCTAAACAATATAGCAAGATAAGGGGAAGGTTTTCTTGGCCTTTGTGGATTTCTTTCTGCTTCCCGTTTGCATCCTGAAAACAGATCTTATGAACGTGGTGATGTTTTGTTAGTCGTTCAAAAAGATCGAAGATATATAATTTTATTAAAATAGTAAATTGATTTGCTTTTTAATTGGTTGATTAATCATATTCAAATATAATTAGTTAAAAGATTAAATTAAAAACCAATATAAAATATTTAGTTTGCTTAATAAAATTTATTTTGCTTTGCTTGATTGCTGTGGCTTTGTGTGTATACGGTTTAGGGCCGAAACACAAATAATAATTAATTTAAATAAATTAACCCAAAGAGACACCGTACTGATGAGGCCCGGTCTCTTTCAGTTAAATTTGCACGTTTCGCGAAGTGCCCATTTTTGCACTGTCGCGAAGTGCCCAATTTTTGCATTTTTCGCGAAGTGCCCAATTTTTGCACTGTCGCGAAGTGCCCTTTTTGCACTTGTCGCGAAATGACGTAGCACCATTTGGACCACTTTTTGTACATATTTTTTGCAGCCCTAGTCATTAGTTTCCTTTACTCTTTATTTTTATTTAATAGCAATATTTTTGATTATTATTTTTTCATAAAACTTCCCAATTTAAATATAATTATGGATAAATTTTGATTTTCTTTTCTATAAATTAATTAATACTTTTAATTTATATTAATGCATTTTTTTGTGTAACGATAGTGCGCTAAATTTTAGATGTTATACATTTAATTTTCTACTTTCAAGTACATCATGATCATATGAGTTGCCTCTAAAAGGGTACAAAGGCAATGTGCCGGTCGAAATCGGAGTGCCATCAAAGAAACGTGACGCCGGTATGAGAAACGTTAAATTAGAAAATGCGAAACAAAACTATTTTACAGTAAGCAAAATTTGGGTGAGGCCTAGCAATAGGCAAAAGCTGGTGATTATTTCAATGAGTACAAAAAGTATCATTGGCAAAAAATGGCGAAAAAGTGCCATTCCCAAAATAATGATGCCATTTTGTAGGGTAACATTTAAATCCGCGGAAATCAATTAAGCGGTAGAAATAAGAAACAATTGAAATGATCGAAATGATACCTTTAACCTCTTTTAAGGCTGTTCTAAAGACAATCCGTGTAAAGAAGGTTACAAATGCGTGGCCTACAAAAAGGGGGATGACCACGGCTTCTGCTGGCGAGGCCCACAGGGAGATGGAGGCTCGTCCAATTTCGCATTGGCAATTGCGATCGCTGGCCTCGTCATTCTGCTGTGATCGGACTGCTGATCAGAGAACTGATCAATGTGATCACAGGCCAATCGATCGGAAGGCAACTGTTTTTAGGGACAGTTCAACCTCTTTTTCACATTCGGGCTTTTACTTTATCGTAAATTGTTAAATAACGGCTTCCAATCTTTTTGTTTTCCTTCTCCATTTTTTTGGTACCTTTTTGTGCTTAATTTTCTTTTTCCCTATTTTTTCTATCATTTTTCTTCAATTATGTTAGAGCAATTGGCATTTTCCTCTAAGAAAGTAAATTGAAAAGAAGTTTTCTATTTTTGGTGTTATCGCAGAGTGGCCAAGTGTGCATATTTCTAAGATTTGTGCTTATTTTTGGATTTGAAAACAAAAAATGCAAAATTTAAATGACTGTTTTTACTTATCGTTTTTAATTAAAGCGAATATTTGAATTATTATTTTTCAATCATTTTCGCACTTTTCTTCATGCTTTTCCAGCCAAATTTGGGTATTATTTTCCCAATTTATGGCCCAGTTTCTCCTAATTTCCAATGTGAAATTGCAAAGTGCCAAAATCATTTCGATCACAAATTACATCAATCAATTGATTAATTAATTCATTTCTGCTGCTGACCACGCGGCCAGGGAGAAGCGGCGTCGAGGAAAACTGAAAAAACGAATTCATTGCACTTTAATTCAATTCAAATTTTTTGAGTCGCTTCAACTGTCTTGGTTTTTTGTGCATAATTCTGTCAATTTCAAAAAAAAAACAACTACATTTTCGTGTCATTTAAAAGCACTCTAAGCATTTCAATTTAATTTAAATACATATTTTTTCCTGACTTCTCCATGCTCTGAATGGTAGGAAAAACACTTTCTTTTTTGTGTTTGCGAACAAAAATCGGGACTTTTATTTATATATTTTTACATATTCGGAATTTTTATTAAAAAAAAAATATATATATATATATATAAATTAGTCAGAAATTAACTGTATGAATAAATAAAACTTTTTTCCGTCATCATTTCGGTTTCTCACTTTCAGAATCTTAATATTTTCAGAATTGCTACGTACAGTTAAAAATTCAGCTCGATCGGTTCATGGAAAGTGGTCAAACTCCCAAAAAACAGGGTGTCTTTATTTTAAATTAACACAGTGTATAATAATTAATTTTTAAAAAGTTACGCTAAAAATATCAAAAAAAATTTACGATAATATTGGAATAAAAAATCGAAAAATTGATGCACGACTCAAAAAATTTTTGAGAAAATCAAATTTTCTAATAAAGGAGACTTAGAAAAAATTTTGAATTTTAAATATATAAAAAAGAAAGTAATTTACCAAAATTTTCTTAAATATATTTTTTGAATATTGGTTTAAAATAAATAAATATCATTTTAAAGTATTTCCGTTTCTACAAAATTTAATCTATATAATATGAAACATTTTATTTAATTGTAGAAATAAATAATTTTTAGCTAAATATTATTAAATAAAATTTAACTGAATGCAAAATAAAATTTGTAACCAAATGTACAGAAGGATTTTGCATATTTCGTCGATTTTTCAGCAATTAGATGAATTAAAAATTCTATTATATTACTCATAATAAAAAAAGTAAATATGAAAGAAATATGTCACGATTTAACAAATGATTATATAGTTTATGTTCTTTAATTTATTTGGAATTTTTTTATAAAAGTCAGACTTGCCTTTTCATTTTTTAAAAACTTTACATTTAATGATCTCATTTAAATGTAAATACATTTTTTTCTTATCAAAAATTTGATTTAAAACTTCAAAATTGAAGTTGCAGAATTTTGAATGTAAAAAATACAAATTAAATTAAATTAAGTAACTTATGCAAATTAAATGGATATTCATTTAAGTTCGTGCGTATTAGGCAATATCAAGTTAGCAAAAAAAGGCATATGCCTCAAAATCCGTGCTTTATTAATCATATTTAAATTTTATATAAATAATTCACAAAAAAAAAACTTTTTTAAATCCCATAGTTTACAAATATATTTATTTAATGATCAGAAAAATAAATAAATGCAAAATTTAAAAATTTACGAAATCCTTCAATGTATATGAATGAATGTGTATTTTTAAAAGAAATTGTAGCACTTTTTTCGAGTAGAAAAGGAAAATTTCTGTCCTATTAGAACCATAATGATGACGAAGATCAATTCCAAAACCTTTTTTAAGTTTTGAGTAAAAATACCGAATTTCGGTTTATTTTTCTTATTAACATTATAATTTTCGAAACAAGAGTTCAAAATTTCAACGAATTTGAATCCATTTTTTTGGGGCCATTCGAGATCGTCAAGCGCAATTGAATAAACAGATGAAATCTAATAACTTGCAAAAATTGTGAAATAATTATATTCCAATACCAAATGAAAAAATACTAAAAAGGTATAGGGTAACAATATTTATTTTTCTTTTAGTTTAGATTTCAATGATTTATTAAATAGTTTAAATTTATTTTTATCATAGAAAATATTTATTTATTGATTCATATAAATAAATTAATATATGCTCCTAAAAATAAAATTAATTAAAGAGTTTTTAAAATAGTAAATTGTTGATATCAAAAAATAAATGAAAATATAAAGAAACTTGATTAAATTATTTATTATAATTTTTCATTTACATATACATAAAACAATTAAATTTTATTTCTATTTAAGCATTCTTATTCAAAAACTCTGTTTAAAAATAAATTATAATGACAAGGAATAAATATACTTTGAAAAGAATAATATACAATTATTCCAAAGAATTATAATATCATAAATTTATCTTTCGCCATGAATTTGTTAAATTATTGTCTTGAAGAAAAATAATAATTTTAAAAACATTAAATAAATTATAAACCTCTCAAAAAAGAAATATTTTAAAAAGTAAATATAATAAATTATTAAAATAATATTTATTTTGTAATATAAATACGTAAATGCAGTAATTTTTTGAAGTGTTCTGAATTAGCAAATTCTTGTCAATGAATATTTTATTGTTCATGAATAAATTATTTTTCCAATATGAAATAAATATATTTAAATGGAGTTATTATTTTTAACTGTTATTTAATGTAATTAAAAATATTAAAAACATATCTAATAACCAAATATTAATAATTATTTTCTTTCTTCTTATATAATTATAAAAGATTTGTTTTGTGTCAATTCTCTAAGTAATTAGAAATTGTTTTTTTTTTATAATTTTTAAAATTATTTTAAGACTAAATAAGAATTTTGTGCTTACATTATAAATTATTTTATTCAAAAAATGAAAATATAATTTTTTTGTTTATTTAATTTCTCTCGTATTCGACCGTTCATATTCTTCATTTTTTCCTTGCCTAAATTTTGTTTTCCTTTTCGATGATTCTTTTTTATTTCAAATTTTTTGTTATTTTAAAAATTAAATAAGTAAATAAGTGCCTTACTCTGATATTTTTTCATCTACAAATTTACTTCTTCGTATCAGAAAAATTATTATTAATGCATTCTTTTTTGAATTTTGAGACTTGAATAATAATTTTATAAATATTAAAAAGTTTTCTAACTTCATTATATATTATTTCGAAATTTAACATTTGTTTTATTTTTTGTCTAATTTAAAATGAAATTAATTCATATTTTCTTACTTTAAAATTAAACAATATTCAACATTAATATATTTTTTCATTCTTATTTATTGATTCGTAATAATTTTTTTCTTTATTACTTTTATTTTTAAAAAAGGTTAATATAATATTAATATTAAAAGAAAACTTGTAAAAAATATAAGTTAAATTAAAAATCGAAAACCGAACAATCTTTAAAAATTTATATTAAATAATGCATTTATTTATGTTTAATTAATTTTTTAATAATTCGTCTAACAAATAAGCATCTTCAAATTTATAAATAACAAATTTAAAAATTTCAAAATATCGCTAAAATTATTTAATAATAATATTAATTTACCAGCGTTGTACTATTTATTATGTTTTTCATAATTCCGAAAGAAAAAACAGATTTTGGCAAACATTTAATATAGATTATCAATAAATAGCATAAACAATAAGTTAATATGTTTTTTTCTTTTGTTGAATCTCAAAATTATAAATCTTTCAAAATTTTCGATTTAAATTTGAATATTTTATATTTATCAATTGAGTAATTATAAGAATTGATATTTTTAGTCTTTTTGATTTTATTTTCACAATTTGTTTATTTGAATTATTTTTAAATGCTTTATTCAACATTTTTATCTTAATTTTTTATATTTTGCTGTTTTTATTTAAACGCTTAAAGTATATTTTAAATTTTTGAATTATAAAAAATTAATAAAAACAATAGTAGCCAACAGCATATATAAGAATATAATATATAATGAAAATTTAACAAAATGTTTATTAAAATAATTATTATTTTAAATATGTTTTAAAATTAATTGTGCCTCCACCGCCTTAAATAAAGAAAGGGCGAGGCATCGTCAGGTCCTTCGTATCAGACTTTTAAATATTATTACAAATTTTTGTATTAATACATGTATGTAACTTTCTTTAACTCAATCATACCGTTTATCTGCTATCGTCCAATGATTTGATTTGCTTATAAAATTGGGATTTTGTCTTTTTTCATTAAAATATTTTTTCTTAAATGGCGATTTGCTTGATTTATTATTATTTTTTTTATTTGATAATTTCAACCCTTCATAAGCCTTAACTGGATATGTAAATTGAAATATGACTCATGATAATATTAATAAAATATCCTAAAAGATTAATATCCTTAACTTTATTTATGTGATTATTATTTTTATTATTTAATCTCAATTAATTAATTCCTTACATTTGGAATAATATTAAAGGGGCTCTTTTAAGAGTAAAGTGTTGTAAGAAGTAATTAACTAATTAATAAGTGAGTTTTAGAAGAAATTATTTTTTAAACAAATAAATTTTGGAAGTTTTAGTACTTTTCCTTTACAGATTTTGTCAAAATTATGAAATTTCAAATAGTCTGGCTAAAAAAACAATTAATTGTATTTGTTTGTTTTTAGTTTTAATTGGATTTCCGTTATTTGTTTATTTTAAAAAATTTAATTTTTTAAATAAATTGATCTATGTACATTTGAGCAATTTAATTTTAATATATTTTATAATATTTATCTTTTAGTTCGATTTTTTTAATTAAATTTTTTATTTAACATTTTGTTATTATCATTTTTTTTCTTATCAATTAAAGGGCTTCTGTTTTTATATTTCATTTCGCATCTAATAAAATATAAATGAAATTACATTAATTTTGATTAGAGAGTTTATTTATTTTAGTATTATAATTTTGAATATTCTTTTTTAGATTTTCTATATTATAGAATATTTTTTAACCATTTTCACTTTTAAACTCAAATTTGTATAAATAGTTTTGGTGATATTAAATTTTTATTTTTAAAATTCTTCTATTTTTAAATGGATCAGTAATTATTTTAATCAAAAAAATAGTTTTACAAAAGAAAAAGAATAATAAAACTAAAAATTTAATTTTATTTAATTTTATTTATCATTTATGCCTTTATTTTCGATCAAAAATAATAAAATTTTCATGCATGGTTGTTATGTTTATTCAGACTATTCTGCTCACCTGCATCTTTACAATTTAATAAAATTTTTATTTCTTTTTTAAATTTTTTTCTTCATTGATCTTTAAGACGAATATTTTTGGTGTATAAAATAATATTAATATTCAAAAAACTAAGTTAGTTTAATTTAGATGCAGACAAAAAAGTCCCATTTATTGATACTTTTTAAATTTGTCTCTCTTTTTATTTAAGTATATTTTATTGTAACAATTATTTATAAAAAATTTAAAGTTACATTTTTTATATTTAGCAACTTATCGGTGATTATCAATGTAGATTCTTTTAATTTTACCAATCGAAAAACATTTTAACTTTTAAATAATCATTCATGTATATTTTGCATTATCGTTAATATTTTTAAACATACTAAAATCAATAAAGTTTTTATTATAATTAAATTAAGAATTAATAATGATATATAGTCAAAAGCAAAATGATTAATTTTCAATTTTTTATAAATTTTATATCCGCTCCGTTTAATTTCACATGGTACATGGAAGAAATTGATTACAAAAAACGAAACCAAATTCCAAAGTAGTAATTAAAATATATTTTATTATCTAAAATAAATACAAAAGATTGAAAATACCAATAAATGGTTTAAATGCAAAAATAAAATAAATTTAAAAAATATATTTAAAAAATCTAAATTATGGAATATCATATCAAAAATATAGTTTTTGAAATATAAAAATAAGAATTGAAGAGTTATGATGTTGAATTTGAAAAACTATTTGATTTTATCTAGTGAAATTGTAATAAATTTAACGAATACAGCTTTTTTTTCACTGTTAAAATATTTATTATCTAAAAATTAATATTAAAAGTGTAAAAAAATGATTGAATAATTAGACTGCAGTTAATTTATTTTTAGAAAACAATAATAGTAATTATATAATCAAAAATAATTGAAGTTGAATACGTTTATTTGTAGATGAACATGACAATGTATTTATGTAGGTGAAGTTTTAAAAAATTTAAATTTATAAATATTTCTGATATTTCATTAATATATTTATCTAAAATTTAATATTTAAGGAAATTTGATACAGTGAAAGATCTTTGCCTAGCATAGAGAATAATTATGCGTTCTGTTTTTTTAATTGAAACATTGTGTCTCTTTTTTTATCATACAAGATTCGGCAACTTTGTTTTTCTCGTTTTTTGTTGGTTCGAATAATCAGTATGTTGGTTGCTTTTTATTTAATTTATATATAATATGCAGAACTATGTTATTTTCTCTCCATAATTATTAATGATATTGAGTGAAAACAATAATAATTAAAATTTAAAAAATTCATTATAATTATTGTTATATAAATTATTTTTGCTTCTCATCTTTACCGATTTGACACTTTTTATTGTTAATTTAAATACAGAAAAAATAAACAGGATTTCTTTAAAATTCCTCTTTAATAAAATAAAAAAATCTTATTCAGGTTTTCGAGGTGGGTTTCCTTTACCAGAATGTGACAATGCTGTAAAATATTATGTTTGAAGTATTTAGCTTTTTTTTAATTTAAACGTATTATCTCTTTACATCTGGCGTTTTGTTTAGCTTATGGGTTTGTTTTTTACGAACATATTATTATTACGAGTTAGATATTTTGTTTCTAATTTTTTTTTTTTATTTGCAATATTTTATATATTTGTAATTTATCTGTTAATTCTTTTATATGAAATCAATTTTATAAAGTATAGTTATCAGAATTTTACTTAAATTTCATTAAAATTAATATTTTGAATGTAAATTTCAATGGAAAAAATTTTTACTTTAAACTGGCATTGTTTTTGAATTAAGAATTATTATTTTTTTTTATCAATTACCAACTCGGTGAACGCCGCCGCAGCCGCAATTGCTCCTGCAACCACCAAATTAGTTTAATATATGGTGTTGAAATCTATTTTAAATTTATAATTTTATTATATTAATTTAAGCTTCCTGGCTCATACTGTGAAAATTAAAAAATCAAAAATAAGGTAAGCTTGTTTTAGTGCCTTCTTAAATTATGTGAATTAATTATATTTCCTCCTAAATATTTAGAATTCTTATTTTTGTTACTTTATTTTGTGAAATTCATTAATAAATACCGTTCTTCCCGACACTATTCCTTTCCTGGTCATGACCACTTTAATATTTCTTAACACTTTTAATATTTAATTCCTTTGCATATAAATATGAATTTTATTATTTAATTATATTATGTTAGATTATTTTATTGATTAATTAATGTGTTAAGATAATAATTCTCATGAGGCTCCTCTAAACTATTTACTTATCTCAGTCTATTTTTATTTGACCAATATTATAAATTTAAAAATTATCTATAAAAATTAAAAATTATAATTGAATTGTAAACTTTTTTTCCGCTATTATTGCGTATTTAAGAATTTATTTATTAATTTTTTTTTCTAAATCAATGCCTCTTAAAAGGAAAAAACTAATTTTTTTTTTATTTCATTAATTTTATTGGAACAAAATTTTTATTTATTTTTCCTTTATATGCAACTTGAACAATAGTTTTATATTCATTATCCTTGTGTTTAAATATTTTCAACTAAATTTTATTATTTATTCAAAATATTTTTTTTATTTTAATTTAAAATTTTAACTTAATAAAAAATGGTTCTTTTTGTGTTTATGCTATTATTTGTAGTCGATGAAATTATTTTAATTGTAAAATTAACCATACTAAATTTATGCTGTCATTCTTAAGCTTTTCAAGGCTATATATTGATTTTTCAATTGGGATTTAATTTTACAAAATGATTATTTTTGACCTCAAATGCTTATTTTTTGTTTGTCAAATGCTGATTTTGAAAATTTTCATTTGGCAACCCTGATTTTATTCTCCATTCATTGTAAATTAAAATTATTCATTATATGTACATTTTAAAATTGATGTCAAATTATCTTTGTTTTTTTTGTTCAAATATTTAAACAGAATATCATGTGGAATATCAAAAGAATTTTTTTTAAATATGCTATATCCATTTGGATTGATTAATTAAATTGCATCTTCATTAACCAATTAAAAGCGCTGATTTGTCCAATAAGTTTCCAGCAGTTAAGCCAATTTTTCTGAATTTAGACGATTGTCGAGGGTGTAAAATGAAAAATAGTAGTAAATGTTGGAAATAATTACGATTTGCCTAATTTCAGCCTTTTCGGGGTGTAAAATCACATTTTAGAAGCAAATTTTGGCATACTTTCGCCTTTTGGGGATGTAAAATGACAAATTAGTGGAAATTTTTTTCATCTTTAATTAATATTAGTTAAGTTTATTTTTAAATCTTAATTTTATAATGTTTTGCAATAATTTTTGAGTTTTTTTATTTCTTTCTAAAAAAAATTCTTGGAGAACTCTCCACAACATAATGCCCCAGTTAGTCGCTATAATTCTTTTTCATAGTTCAGTGCTATAATTTAAAATTTAAATTATCCCTAATTATTGAGAAATGTTTGTAAAATTTTGTATTTGTAAAATACTGTATTTATTATAATCTGATATTCGGCTTCCATAAATTTATTTATTTATTATTTATCAATTTGAATATACTTAAATAAAATATCGAATAATTAGTCTTTGCATGTTTACTACTTACTTACTCTGCATTAATTTTTTTATTATTATTTTTGATTGTCAAAGAAAAACATAATATACTATAATGGTTTTGATCGAAAAGCTAATGATTGCGAAAGTTTGACAAATCAGATTTTGTGTGTTGAAAAATGACAATCGTCCACCTTTTCAACAATTCTCTTTCATAAAATTTTATTTTTCATTAAAAATTTTTAAAATTCTCACAATTCATCTGTGTGTCTGGGCTATTTAAGATTTTTAAAGGGAATTTTAGATTAAATTAATATAAATAAACATTCGAATTTTAGAAAATCTTATTTATGGATAATTTTTTTAATTATATTTATTATTTAAACTGATAAACAAGCATTTCTTTTAGAATTCATTTTGCAGCTAATTTCATCTAACTATAAAATATTGTACAAGGCAAAGATATTCTTTGTTGGTGTCGAACCTATAAATTAAATATCATGATATTTTTTTTGTTAAAAATAGATTATTTTACCATCCACTAATTTTTATTAATAACTCATATTTTTTATAATTAAATATGGGTTTGCGAATATAGCAGTTTTGTTATGATTAAACGAAATTCCAACAATCAAATTAAAAAAATCACCAAGCAATAAATTATATAATAAGAAAATATTTTTGCACGACAAATCAATAATAAAAATAAATATATTCGCTAATCCTGGTTTTATTCTTTAATGACAATAGAAAGTAAAAAAATTGCTCTTTTCAAATTTCAACAAGCCCAATCACAAGAATAAATTGTATGAATTTATAAGAATTATAATTAAAGATAAAATATAGTTAAATATAATTGTCGAAAAAGTTGAAGAATGCTTTGTGCTTGGACTGATTTTTACCCAAAGTCTAAGACTTCCATTAATGAAATAAAAATATTAAATTAAAAGAAAATAAATAGAAAATTAGCATTAATCAGCCATCATTTACTCAATTAATTATAAAATTAAATAAAGCATTATTAAATATTTAGCCATTAAATTCGCTAATAAAGTATAATAAAATTATGATTCCATAACAATAATTACATTTTATCCTTTATTAAATGAGGAGTATGCAAAACGCAAAACGTTCAGCGATATTCGTCAATTTATTAGCAATTTATATAGAAAAAATGCAAAAAATTAGCTTTAAAAAATACAAAAAATTAAAAAATGGAAATAAAGCTTAAAAATTGATTTTTGTGGTTCTATTCAAGAAATTTTTTATTTGATATTTTTAATTCATAAAGATTTTTTTATCGAACTCCACTTCGTGGTTACAAATACAAAAATGAAAATGAAGAAATTGACACGGGAAGAAGCACTCGAAAATGCCTTGAAATGCTATAATTTTGAAAATTTGTTACGGTATCGGTACTTTTCCGTTATGCCCACCCCATAAAAATGTCATGACCACAACAAAAGAACGCACTTTTTTATGATAGTTTTAAGCGCTGATCAACCATTTGGCGCTAAAACACAAAATTAGATTTTATTTATGTTTTTCAGAATGTTTTTTCGGTCTGAATTTTTCGGAAAAAGTTAAAAAGGTCTATTTTTTATCAATTACTATCAATCATTAATCATTTTTTCAATATAAAAATATATAATTATTAAAGTTGAATTTTTGTTTATTAAATTTCTTAATGTTGAATAAATGTTTATATTTTCTTTTTATTTTTTCTTTAATATTCCCTTGTTGTATGCATCGGCAAAGAACACAGATTAGTTGAGACATTTTATTATTTTTCATTAGTTTATTTTCCATTTTAATGTCATATAAAAAATTAACTCGCCAAGATAAATTATTTATTTCTATGATAAAATTTTTTCGCATCTTCCCTTTTTTACATTAAATTAATTTAAATTAAGAAATTTAATTTTACAAAGTTTTCTATATTTATTTCCTTAACTTTTTTCTTTTCCGTTAAAATTTTTGCTCATTATTTATTATTTGAATTTTTCTCATTTCGTATATTTGTACATATTTGAGCCTGAATATTATTTGAATTAATTGTTGAGTTATTGGTTCGTTTTAAATGGTCATATTGGCCGTTTCGTAAAATTATTTTTTGTTGAATTTTTGTACCTATAAAATTTGATTTAAAATTAGATATTTTGAAAATAAGACCAAAATGAATTTTATGTTAATTTGTAATAAGCATTTGAATTTCATTTTTATTTATTATTTCTTTTATAAATTATCCAATTACATAAATGTTTAAAAGGATTAAATTATTTATTTAATAATTTAATTAAATTTTGTCTATTTTAAGGTTAAGATATTTTTTTCATATAATGAGAGCCTTCACGGATGCAAAATCGTACATTTTCGTACAGGGCTGGGAAGTCCTTTTTTCTTGTAATTTTCTTTTTTTAACGTTAAGGGAATTTTTTTTTATATGCGTTTTTTATTGTTCAATAAAATTATTTTTTGATGTTATTATATTTCTTAATAATTTTTATTTTTTTATGTGTCTTAGATCGTGAAGACGAAAAACAGTTTCATTACAATGAATTTAAATTAATATTAAACTAATTAAAGTTTATTTCGAACAAAATGATTTAAATATGCAAGATAAAATATAAAAAATAATTTGCATTTATAAACCAAAAATTTAAAATAGATGTATATTTATTTATTTTTTCTATTTGTAAAAAATATTATAAGGTTACTTAGATCGTCTTTATTTAAAATAATCAATCAATTCTGTGTAATGCACGCTTTAAATTGTAATCCATTTGGTGCTTTTAATTAAAATATTAAATTGAATGAAGTAAATAAGAAATTAAAATTAGGTATAATTAAGTTAATTATAATTGATTTTGCTAGCTGTATTATTTTTTAAATATAATAATACTTAATGTTCAAATTTATTCTTCTCAAACAAATATATTTGCCTAAAAACATTGATTTTTAAATAATTTGTCATATTTGATTAAATTTACAAATTTAATTAGCCCATACCATTACATGGAATATTCTTTTTTTTAAATAATATCTCGATAGTTTAAGTAAAGAATTTATAAAAGTAATTTATTATGAATGCTTTATTATTTGAATTTAGCATTTTCTTTGATTGCTTTTTTCCTTCTATATTTATCAAAAAAAAGAAAAAAAATAAATTTGTGATTTATATAATGATTTTTTTTTTTGCTATTTGATTCTTTGCTGGTTTTGCTTTATGTTTCAAATTTTTTATTTGTTTTGTTGTTTTATATTTATTAAATAGATTTTAATTCTTTTATGCCATTTACTTTCATGTGCTATATTTGCGAATTTTTTGTATAATTTTATAATAAATAAATATTATTTTACTATAGCTGAATTTTAAAATTATTAATGATATGTGAATAATAAATATCCGCAGAAATTATATATTATTTGTGCTGAATAAAAATAGCTTTTGACGATAATTAAGTTCTAAGTTTTATTGAATTTCTCTAAGCATGCTCTGGCGGATTATAAAATGCGCTTGCGGAAAACGCACATGCACCACATTTTTTTTTATTAAATTAACGAATGTAATTTTGTTTTCATTAAAAGTCGGTTTTAATTTTATTTGCTGATTAATTTCTTTAGTAAATTAAATATTAAGAAATTTTATTAAATAAAAAAAATTTTACAATGGGTTTAATGTTTTCATCATTTATTGAGGATTGAATATTTTAAATAGTTTTTCTTTTATATTTAATGTTATTAATAAATTAGTTAAATTTTCTTTCTTTTTATTTATCATATTTGAATATGTTTTTGAAGAAATATTAAATTTGACTATTTTCTTAAGTTTTAAAAATTTAATATAAGATATTTTATTTCATAGTGAGATCAAATAACTATAAATTGGTAAGGCAATTGAATTTTTGCAACAGAGAATAGACAGAATTAATAAACCCTTTTATTTAAAATTTGTATTTATTCTTTTAATTTATTCATTTGGTATCATATAAATAAATTATGCTTATTGTAGTAAATTTATTTTGTTCAACGTGAGAATTAAATACTACATAGAAGCAGAATAATAATTATTATACATATACCAACATTCTTATTTTAAGATAAAAAGGAAGAAATAATTCGAATTTAAAACTGTAAAAGAAATTATAACTGAATAAAATTATTTAAAAATTTCCAAAAAATTATATTCATTTAATAAAAATAAATAAATGCTATAAATACGAATACAATAATATTTAGGTTAAATATATTTTCACAAATTATTAATGCTTTCATATTAATAAGTGTAGGTAATATATTTTTTTCAATTATTATACATATAAATAAAAATACCAAAATGCTGCTTTTCGTAAACAAATAAAAGAGTTATAATATTTAATTTTTTTCATTAAAAATAAATACTAAATATTCGATTTTTTTTACAACCCTGATTATAATATAAAAAATCACATTGTTGGATTTGAAAGTACCGCGCTAAAATTACGTAAAGTTGCGAAAAGAGCGTTGGCGCACTTGCGAAGGTTCCGTCAGCGAAAATGTACTTCATTTCGGAAGTCCAATTTCCGAAAGAAAGCCGGTCAAAAATCAGAATTCTTAAATTTAAAAAATATGTGAAAATTCTACTTAAAACACACCGCTGTTGCCCTTCTCGGTTCTGCTCGGTATATGCCCTTAATCGGCGAGAAGGAATAGTTCCTGCGCTTCTTCGGTGCGTTTGTAGATTCTGTACTGCTCTGGAAGTTTCAATTCTTGAATCATTACTGGCACTGGCGGCGGCAGTTCAATTTCATGGCGGACTCGATTCACCAGATTAAAAACAAAATGTGAAAAAGTAAAAAAAAATAAATAGATTTTTCACTTTCTTTGTAGCGTTATTTCTGGGAATGTTCGCACCAAACCCAACCTTTTTTAAATTTTATTTTATATTTAAAATTTCTCATTAATCCGCTATTTTAATTGTTTTTAATTTTTAATTTCCATTTTCTCTATTTATTTATTTCTACAATTAAATTAAAATTTAATTTCCAATTTAAATTTTCAAAATTTTAACCTTATTCGTTTAATCAATTTTTACCAAATTTTTTACATCTATTTTCATACCATTCCAAATGTTTAACATCCGAATGCGGGATAATGGGTGTCGGCCCAGGGGTGTACAAGGTGTGGGGGGCGAGAGATAGGGAGGCGCATATACAGAAAAACAATTAATACAAAATACTGTCAATTGTTTTTTTAAATTATAATTGATTTTTTCGGTTTTCGTTCCTTATTTTTTATTAGGCAACAACAAGTAATACATAAACATACAACACCATCACTTATTATTAATCATTTCGTACAGTTTTTTGTATCTTCTTTTAAATGCCCCACAACCCCTCACCTAGCGGGGTACGGGTAGTGGGGCATTGTCCGTCGGCATCTGGCCACTATCCCGTAACATTTTTTTCAACTGTTCAACCACCAGTCCCACATCTGCCGATTCCGAATTCCCTTTTTTGCACACATCCTCCCGACCTTCCGTCTTGTCCTCCACCATCTCCCCCGGGGCAGCGCCCATCTCTTCTTTCGCTTCCTCCGTTATTTCCGCCCCATCTTTTACTTCCGCGTTTGCCAATTTGCCTTGCTGGGGCTCAGTCTCGGCATTAACCGAGAGATGTTGCTGTAATTCCTTCTTCTCTCCATTCTTTTCATCCTTTCGCTCCTTCTCGCCCGGGGCCGTAGCCATTTCCGCCACTTTTTCTTCCGCTGCCCGTCTTTTTCATCTTTTCCTCTTTCTTCCGCTCTCTGTACTCTTTGCCTTCTCGATATCGCTGCCAGTAATCATTTATGGCCTCTTCACAGTTCTGAATGGGGGGTGGGGGATGAAGAAAAAGGATTTAGAAAATCAGATAGCAAATCCCCAACAGGTATCCAATCGTTGGGGTCCTTGGCAAACCCAACCCACTTAACCAGGTAGTGTTGGTGGCCATTGACGCGCTTTTGGCCACATATTCTTTCGACCTCAAATTCGTGGTCAGAAGAATACGCAGCCGAAACCGCGTCTTCTACCACCTCCACTACCTGGTCGTGTGGGTTGGGACCCAATTCCGGCACTTAAAAATGTTAACAACTTTTATTCGTTTTTAAATCAAAAATTATTGCCAAGAAAATAAATAAATTCTTTTGGACATGAATTTTTGAGAAATTTTTCTTTTCAAATTTCCAACGATATTTAAGACGGACGGAACCGGCCCTTTGAGTACTAAGACGGAACTGGCGAGACGGAACTGGCTCAGACGGTTTTGGCCATACGGAACTGACCCCTATTGCCCCCTGTCCAATCTATAAAACAATTGATTGGTGTTTTTTTGAAACTTAATTTGTTAACAATTTTAATTTATTTTTCTAGTATAATTTATGTTACTTATTTAGGTGATTACCTAAAATTGAAAAATTATTTATAAAATATGAAAATCACGATGTTTTATTAATTTTTTCAAAAGATTCTCTATTCACATTTGTTTGATTATTTATTCATTATAGTCGCAGTAAGCGCAGTATGGAGACGGCTACCCGACTTTTGGAGATTTGCAACTTGGGGACCCGACATTGTGGTCCCAACTTTTGGGGATCCCGACATTTTGGGACCCGACTTTTGGGGATCCCGACATTTGGAGTCCCGACTTTTGGGTATACCGTGATTTGGGGACCGAACGACATTTGGTGAGCTGACACTTAGGGAACACAACATATGGGAACCCGACTTTTGGGGATCCCGACAGTAGTATATGGCACCAAATGTGGTGGTAAATTTTACCCCCACATTGTGCCCTTCGCAGCGCGCGCCGGCGGTCGCCCCCTCCCGCCCCATTGTGGGAGAGTGTTGGGGCTTTCGCAGCGCGCCGCGTAGGATCGGCGGCTGCCCCGCCCCCCCCCCCCCCCCCCCCCCCAGCGTGGGAGCGCGAAGGGAAGGCCGTTCGGCGGAACGATGGGGGGGCTGCCCCCACCCCTCCCCTCTGCGCAGTGATTTTTGAGCTGTTAATGCTCACGGCTGTGACACACTTCCCTTCCCGACAAATTAACGCATTTTTGTCACACATTCCCCCTTTCCTCCCATCGGCGGGGGAGAGCGAAGGGAACACCGTTCGGCGTAACGAGGTGTGACTGCCCTCCCCTCCACACCCCCAACCCGTGCGCTGAACCCGTTGTGTAAAACTCCCTCCACTCGCTCCTCCTGCCTTCGATGAATCGTTTATCGATGCGCAGCGCAACCCCCCCCCCCCCCCTCCCCCCCCGCGCATTTCATTAATTGATATTTGTCTGCACTAAATAAATTAATTTAATTTGTTTTGCTTATTTTAATTTGTTTTTTCATATTTAAATTGTTTTTTCCGTTTTTATTTTACCAATTTCTAATTTAAATTTCCTGGTGACACAGACATAAGCTCACCCTCCCCAACCATTATCAATATTTTAATCGGCGGCGCGGCATAAGTCTGTTAGCATTGTCAACCATTCATACAAATGACCTCCCTCCCCCTGGTCGCATTTTTCGCGACGTTCGGTGTCTCCCACCTCAAAAACATTGAATAACTAAAAATTTTTACGTTATCGACAGTTCCAATTCCTAATTTTATTTTATGTTTTTAAAATTTATTTAATTTTTATTTTTCAAATTCAAATTTCAATTTTAATTCTTTTGATTCATTTCCAATTTTTTTATTCTTTTTTCTTTCCTTTCAATCTTATTTATTATTTTTAATTTGTTTCAAACTTTCTATTTTTCATTCACATTTATTAACTCTGCAATTTAAATTAAATTTTATTTTACAAATTCAAAATTTCCCACTATTTTTAATTTCCATTTTCTAATGTATTTAATTTTTATTTTCCATTTAATTGTTTTTTTCCATTTAATCAATCCGTTCCAATTTATTTATTATTTTTAATTTATTTCCAATTTATTACTAATTTATTTTATTTTCAATTTAATTTCAATTTTAATTTTTTTCATTCCATTCCAATTTATTTATTATTTTTAATTTATTTCCAATTTAATTCTGTTTTATTTTTTATTTCAATTTAATTTCATTTTAATTTTTTCATTCCATTCCAATTTATTTATTATTTTTTAATTTATTTCCAATTTTAATTTCTAGTTTATTTTATTTTTATTTTCCATTTAATTTCATTTTTAATTTTTTTTTCATTCCATTCCAATTTATTTATTATTATTAATTTATTTCCAATTTTAATTTCCATTTTTCTAAACTTATTTATTTTTTATTTTTATTTAAATTTTCAAACCAACCCAACCTTTTTTTAATTTTATTTTATATTTAAATTTTCATTAATCCGCTATTTTAATTGTTTTTAATTTTTAATTTCCATTTTCTCTATTTATTTATTTCTACAATTAAATTAAAATTTAATTTCCAATTTAAATTTTCAAAATTTTAACCTTATTCGTTTAATCAATTTTTTACCAAATTTTTTACATCTATTTTCATACCATTCCAAATGTTTAACATCCGAATGCGGGATAATGGGTGTCGGCCCAGGGGTGTACAAGGTGTGGGGGGAGAGATAGGGAGGCGCATATACAGAAAAACAATTAATACAAAATACTGTCAATTGTTTTTTTAAATTATAATTGATTTTTTCGGTTTTCGTTCCTTATTTTTATTAGGCAACAACAAGTAATACATAAACATACAACACCATCACTTATTATTAATCATTTCGTACAGTTTTTTGTATCTTCTTTTAAATGCCCCACAACCCCTCACCTAGCGGGGTACGGATAGTGGGGCATTGTCCGTCGGCATCTGGCCACTATCCCGTAACATTTTTTTCAACTGTTCAACCACCAGTCCCACATCTGCCGATTCCGAATTCCCTTTTTTGCACACATCCTCCCGACCTTCCGTCTTGTCCTCCACCATCTCCCCCGGGGCAGCGCCCATCTCTTCTTTCGCTTCCTCCGTTATTTCCGCCCCATCTTTTACTTCCGCGTTTGCCAATTTGCCTTGCTGGGGCTCAGTCTCGGCATTAACCGAGAGATGTTCCATTCTTTTCATCCTTTCGCTCCTTCTCGCCCGGGGCCGTAGCCATTTCCGCCACTTTTCTCTTCCGCTGCCCCGTCTTTTTCATCTTTTCCTCTTTCTTCCAAATAAATTAAAATTGTTAACAAATTAAGTTTCAAAAAAACACCAATCAATTGTTTTATAGATTGGACAGGGGGCAATAGGGGTCAGTTCCGTATGGCCAAAACCGTCTGAGCCAGTTCCGTCTCGCCAGTTCCGTCTTAGTACTCAAAGGGCCGGTTCCGTCCGTCTTAAATATCGTTGGAAATTTGAAAAGAAAAATTTCTCAAAAATTCATGTCCAAAAGAATTTATTTATTTTCTTGGCAATAATTTTTGATTTAAAAACGAATAAAAGTTGTTAACATTTTTAAGTGCCGGAATTGGGTCCCAACCCACACGACCAGGTAGTGGAGGTGGTAGAAGACGCGGTTTCGGCTGCGTATTCTTCTGACCACGAATTTGAGGTCGAAAGAATATGTGGCCAAAAGCGCGTCAATGGCCACCAACACTACCTGGTTAAGTGGGTTGGGTTTGCCAAGGACCCCAACGATTGGATACCTGTTGGGGATTTGGTATCTGATTTTCTAAATCCTTTTTCTTCATCCCCCACCCCCCATTCATAACTGTGAAGAGGCCATAAATGATTACTGGCAGCGATATCGAGAAGGCAAAGAGTACAGAGAGCGGAAGAAAGAGGAAAAGATGAAAAAGACGGGGCAGCGGAAGAGAAAAGTGGCGGAAATGGCTACGGCCCCGGGCGAGAAGGAGCGAAAGGATGAAAAGAATGGAGAGAAGAAGGAATTACAGCAACATCTCTCGGTTAATGCCGAGACTGAGCCCCAGCAAGGCAAATTGGCAAACGCGGAAGTAAAAGATGGGGCGGAAATAACGGAGGAAGCGAAAGAAGAGATGGGCGCTGCCCCGGGGGAGATGGTGGAGGACAAGACGGAAGGTCGGGAGGATGTGTGCAAAAAAGGGAATTCGGAATCGGCAGATGTGGGACTGGTGGTTGAACAGTTGAAAAAAATGTTACGGGATAGTGGCCAGATGCCGACGGACAATGCCCCACTACCCGTACCCCGCTAGGTGAGGGGTTGTGGGGCATTTAAAAGAAGATACAAAAAACTGTACGAAATGATTAATAATAAGTGATGGTGTTGTATGTTTATGTATTACTTGTTGTTGCCTAATAAAAAATAAGGAACGAAAACCGAAAAAATCAATTATAATTTAAAAAAACAATTGACAGTATTTTGTATTAATTGTTTTTCTGTATATGCGCCTCCCTATCTCTCGCCCCCCACACCTTGTACACCCCTGGGCCGACACCCATTATCCCGCATTCGGATGTTAAACATTTGGAATGGTATGAAAATAGATGTAAAAAATTTGGTAAAAATTGATTAAACGAATAAGGTTAAAATTTTGAAAATTTAAATTGGAAATTAAATTTTAATTTAATTGTAGAAATAAATAAATAGAGAAAATGGAAATTAAAAATTAAAAACAATTAAAATAGCGGATTAATGAGAAATTTTAAATATAAAATAAAATTTAAAAAAGGTTGGGTTTGGTGCGAACATTCCCAGAAATAACGCTACAAAGAAAGTGAAAAATCTATTTATTTTTTTTTACTTTTTCACATTTTGTTTTTAATCTGGTGAATCGAGTCCGCCATGAAATTGAACTGCCGCCGCCAGTGCCAGTAATGATTCAAGAATTGAAACTTCCAGAGCAGTACAGAATCTACAAACGCACCGAAGAAGCGCAGGAACTATTCCTTCTCGCCGATTAAGGGCATATACCGAGCAGAACCGAGAAGGGCAACAGCGGTGTGTTTTAAGTAGAATTTTCACATATTTTTTAAATTTAAGAATTCTGATTTTTGACCGGCTTTCTTTCGGAAATTGGACTTCCGAAATGAAGTACATTTTCGCTGACGGAACCTTCGCAAGTGCGCCAATGCTCTTTTCGCAACTTTACGTAATTTTAGCGCGGTACTTTCAAATCCAACAATGTGATTTTTTATATTATAATCAGGGTTGTAAAAAAAATCGAATATTTAGTATTTATTTTTAATGAAAAAAATTAAATATTATAACTCTTTTATTTGTTTACGAAAAGCAGCATTTTGGTATTTTTATTTATATGTATAATAATTGAAAAAAATATATTACCTACACTTATTAATATGAAAGCATTAATAATTTGTGAAAATATATTTAACCTAAATATTATTGTATTCGTATTTATAGCATTTATTTATTTTTATTAAATGAATATAATTTTTTGGAAATTTTTAAATAATTTTATTCAGTTATAATTTCTTTTTACAGTTTTAAATTCGAATTATTTCTTCCTTTTTATCTTAAAATAAGAATGTTGGTATATGTATAATAATTATTATTCTGCTTCTATGTAGTATTTAATTCTCACGTTGAACAAAATAAATTTACTACAATAAGCATAATTTATTTATATGATACCAAATGAATAAATTAAAAGAATAAATACAAATTTTAAATAAAAGGGTTTATTAATTCTGTCTATTCTCTGTTGCAAAAATTCAATTGCCTTACCAATTTATAGTTATTTGATCTCACTATGAAATAAAATATCTTATATTAAATTTTTAAAACTTAAGAAAATAGTCAAATTTAATATTTCTTCAAAAACATATTCAAATATGATAAATAAAAAGAAAGAAAATTTCTAATTTATTAATAACATTAAATATAAAAGAAAAACTATTTAAAATATTCAATCCTCAATAAATGATGAAAACATTAAACCCATTGTAAAATTTTTTTTATTTTAATAAAATTTCTTAAATTTAATTTACTAAAGAAATTAATCAGCAAATAAAATTAAACCGACTTTTAATGAAAAACAAAATTACATTCGTTAATTTAATAAAAAAAAAATGTGGTGCATGTGCGTTTTCCGCAAGCGCATTTTATAATCCGCCAGAGCATGCTTAGAGAAATTCAATAAAACTTAGAACTTAATTATCGTCAAAAGCTATTTTTATTCAGCACAAATAATATATAATTTCTGCGGATATTTATTATTCACATATCATTAATAATTTTAAAATTCAGCTATAGTAAAATAATATTTATTTATTATAAAATTATACAAAAAATTCGCAAATATAGCACATGAAAGTAAATGGCATAAAAGAATTAAAATCTATTTAATAAATATAAAACAACAAAACAAATAAAAAATTTGAAACATAAAGCAAAACCAGCAAAGAATCAAATAGCAAAAAAAAAAATCATTATATAAATCACAAATTTATTTTTTTTCTTTTTTTTGATAAATATAGAAGGAAAAAAGCAATCAAAGAAAATGCTAAATTCAAATAATAAAGCATTCATAATAAATTACTTTTATAAATTCTTTACTTAAACTATCGAGATATTATTTAAAAAAAAGAATATTCCATGTAATGGTATGGGCTAATTAAATTTGTAAATTTAATCAAATATGACAAATTATTTAAAAATCAATGTTTTTAGGCAAATATATTTGTTTGAGAAGAATAAATTTGAACATTAAGTATTATTATATTTAAAAAATAATACAGCTAGCAAAATCAATTATAATTAACTTAATTATACCTAATTTTAATTTCTTATTTACTTCATTCAATTTAATATTTTAATTAAAAGCACCAAATGGATTACAATTTAAAGCGTGCATTACACATGAATTGATTGATTATTTTAAATAAAGACGATCTAAGTAACCTTATAATATTTTTTACAAATAGAAAAAATAAATAAATATACATCTATTTTAAATTTTTGGTTTATAAATGCAAATTATTTTTTTATATTTTATCTTGCATATTTAAATCATTTTGTTCGAAATAAACTTTAATTAGTTTAATATTAATTTAAATTCATTGTAATGAAACTGTTTTCGTCTTCACGATCTAAGACACATAAAAAAATAAAAATTATTAAGAAATATAATAACATCAAAAAATAATTTTATTGAACAATAAAAAAACGCATATAAAAAAAAATTCCCTTAACGTTAAAAAAAGAAAATTACAAGAAAAAAGGACTTCCCAGCCCTGTACGAAAATGTACGATTTTGCATCCGTGAAGGCTCTCATTATATGAAAAAAATATCTTAACCTTAAAATAGACAAAATTTAATTAAATTATTAAATAAATAATTTAATCCTTTTAAACATTTATGTAATTGGATAATTTATAAAAGAAATAATAAATAAAAATGAAATTCAAATGCTTATTACAAATTAACATAAAATTCATTTTGGTCTTATTTTCAAAATATCTAATTTTAAATCAAATTTTATAGGTACAAAAATTCAACAAAAAATAATTTTACGAAACGGCCAATATGACCATTTAAAACGAACCAATAACTCAACAATTAATTCAAATAATATTCAGGCTCAAATATGTACAAATATACGAAATGAGAAAAATTCAAATAATAAATAATGAGCAAAAATTTTAACGGAAAAGAAAAAAGTTAAGGAAATAAATGTAGAAAACTTTGTAAAATTAAATTTCTTAATTTAAATTAATTTAATGTAAAAAAGGGAAGATGCGAAAAAATTTTATCATAGAAATAAATAATTTATCTTGGCGAGTTAATTTTTTATATGACATTAAAATGGAAAATAAACTAATGAAAAATAATAAAATGTCTCAACTAATCTGTGTTCTTTGCCGATGCATACAACAAGGGAATATTAAAGAAAATATAAACATTTATTCAACATTAAGAAATTTAATAAACAAAAAATCAACTTTAATAATTATATATTTTTATATTGAAAAAATGATTAATGATTGATAGTAATTGATAAAAAATAGACCTTTTTAACTTTTTCCGAAAAATTCAGACCGAAAAAAACATTCTGAAAAACATAAATAAAATCTAATTTTGTGTTTTAGCGCCAAATGGTTGATCAGCGCTTAAAACTATCATAAAAAAGTGCTTTCTTTTGCTGTGGTCATGACATTTTTATGGGGTGGGCATAACGGAAAAGTACCGATACCGTAACAAATTTTCAAAATTATAGCATTTCAAGGCATTTTCGAGTGCTTCTTCCCGTGTCAATTTCTTCATTTTCATTTTTGTATTTGTAACCACGAAGTGGAGTTCGATAAAAAAATCTTTATGAATTAAAAATATCAAATAAAAAATTTCTTGAATAGAACCACAAAAATCAATTTTTAAGCTTTATTTCCATTTTTTAAGTTTTTGTATTTTTTAAAGCTAATTTTTTGCATTTTTTCTATATAAATTGCTAATAAATTGACGAATATCGCTGAACGTTTTGCGTTTTGCATACTCCTCATTTATAAAGGAGAAAATGTAATTATTGTTATGGAATCATAATTTTATTATACTTTATTAGCGAATTTAATGGCTAAATATTTAATAATGCTTTATTTAATTTTATAATTAATTGAGTAAATGATGGCTGATTAATGCTAATTTTCTATTTATTTTCTTTTAATTTAATATTTTTATTTCATTAATGGAAGTCTTAGACTTTGGGTAAAAATCAGTCCAAGCACAAAGCATTCTTCAACTTTTTCGACAATTATATTTAACTATATTTTATCTTTAATTATAATTCTTATAAATTCATACAATTTATTCTTGTGATTGGGCTTGTTGAAATTTGAAAAGAGCAATTTTTTTACTTTCTATTGTCATTAAAGAATAAAACCAGGATTAGCGAATATATTTATTTTTATTATTGATTTGTCGTGCAAAAATATTTTCTTATTATATAATTTATTGCTTGGTGATTTTTTTAATTTGATTGTTGGAATTTCGTTTAATCATAACAAAACTGCTATATTCGCAAACCCATATTTAATTATAAAAAATATGAGTTATTAATAAAAATTAGTGGATGGTAAAATAATCTATTTTTAACAAAAAAAATATCATGATATTTAATTTATAGGTTCGACACCAACAAAGAATATCTTTGCCTTGTACAATATTTTATAGTTAGATGAAATTAGCTGCAAAATGAATTCTAAAAGAAATGCTTGTTTATCAGTTTAAATAATAAATATAATTAAAAAAATTATCCATAAATAAGATTTTCTAAAATTCGAATGTTTATTTATATTAATTTAATCTAAAATTCCCTTTAAAAATCTTAAATAGCCCAGACACACAGATGAATTGTGAGAATTTTAAAAATTTTTAATGAAAAATAAAATTTTATGAAAGAGAATTGTTGAAAAGGTGGACGATTGTCATTTTTCAACACACAAAATCTGATTTGTCAAACTTTCGCAATCATTAGCTTTTCGATCAAAACCATTATAGTATATTATGTTTTTCTTTGACAATCAAAAATAATAATAAAAAAATTAATGCAGAGTAAGTAAGTAGTAAACATGCAAAGACTAATTATTCGATATTTTATTTAAGTATATTCAAATTGATAAATAATAAATAAATAAATTTATGGAAGCCGAATATCAGATTATAATAAATACAGTATTTTACAAATACAAAATTTTACAAACATTTCTCAATAATTAGGGATAATTTAAATTTTAAATTATAGCACTGAACTATGAAAAAGAATTATAGCGACTAACTGGGGCATTATGTTGTGGAGAGTTCTCCAAGAATTTTTTTTAGAAAGAAATAAAAAAACTCAAAAATTATTGCAAAACATTATAAAATTAAGATTTAAAAATAAACTTAACTAATATTAATTAAAGATGAAAAAAATTTCCACTAATTTGTCATTTTACATCCCCAAAAGGCGAAAGTATGCCAAAATTTGCTTCTAAAATGTGATTTTACACCCCGAAAAGGCTGAAATTAGGCAAATCGTAATTATTTCCAACATTTACTACTATTTTTCATTTTACACCCTCGACAATCGTCTAAATTCAGAAAAATTGGCTTAACTGCTGGAAACTTATTGGACAAATCAGCGCTTTTAATTGGTTAATGAAGATGCAATTTAATTAATCAATCCAAATGGATATAGCATATTTAAAAAAAATTCTTTTGATATTCCACATGATATTCTGTTTAAATATTTGTTTAAAAAAACAAAGATAATTTGACATCAATTTTAAAATGTACATATAATGAATAATTTTAATTTACAATAAATGGAGAATAAAATCAGGGTTGCCAAATGAAAATTTTCAAAATCAGCATTTGACAAACAAAAAATAAGCATTTGAGGTCAAAAATAATCATTTTGTAAAATTAAATCCCAATTGAAAAATCAATATATAGCCTTGAAAAGCTTAAGAATGACAGCATAAATTTAGTATGGTTAATTTTACAATTAAAATAATTTCATCGACTACAAATAATAGCATAAACACAAAAAGAACCATTTTTTATTAAGTTAAAATTTTAAATTAAAATAAAAAATATTTTGAATAAATAAATAAATTTAGTTGAAAATATTTAAACACAAGGAAATGAATATAAAACTATTGTTCAAGTTGCATATAAAGGAAAAATAAATAAAATTTTGTTCCAATAAAATTAATGAAATAAAAAAAAAAAATTAGTTTTTTCCTTTTAAGAGCATTGATTTAGAAAAAAAAATTAATAAATAAATTCTTAAATACGCAATAATAGCGGAAAAAAAGTTTACAATTCAATTAATAATTTTTAATTTTTATAGATAATTTTTAAATTTATAATATTGGTCAATAAAAATAGACTGAGATAAGTAAATAGTTTAGAGGAGCCTCATGAGAATTATTTCTTAACACATTAATTAATCATAAATAATCTAACATAATATAATTAAATAATAAAATCATATTTATATGCAAAGGAATTAAATATTAAAAGTGTTAAGAAATATTAAAGTGGTCATGACCAGGAAAGGAATAGTGTCGGGAAGAACGTATTTATTAATGAATTTCACAAAATAAAGTAACAAAAATAAGAATTCTAAATATTTAGGAGGAAATATAATTAATTCACATAATTTAGAAGGCACTAAAACAAGCTTACCTTATTTTTGATTTTTTAATTTTCACAGTATGAGCCAGGAAGCTTAAATTAATATAATAAAATTATAAATTTAAAATAGATTTCAACACCATATATTAAACTAATTTGGTGGTTGCAGGAGCAATTGCAGCTGCGGCGGCGTTCACCGAGTTGGTAATTGATAAAAAAAAATAATAATTCTTAATTCAAAAACAATGCCAGTTTAAAGTAAAAATTTTTTCCATTGAAATTTACATTCAAAATATTAATTTTAATGAAATTGAAGTAAAATTCTGATAACTATACTTTATAAAATTGATTTCATATAAAAGAATTAACAGATAAATTACAAATATATAAAATATTGCAAATAAAAAAAAAAAATTAGAAACAAAATATCTAACTCGTAATAATAATATGTTCGTAAAAAACAAACCCATAAGCTAAACAAAACGCCAGATGTAAAGAGATAATACGTTTAAATTAAAAAAAAGCTAAATACTTCAAACATAATATTTTACAGCATTGTCACATTCTGGTAAAGGAAACCCACCTCGAAAACCTGAATAAGATTTTTTTATTTTATTAAAGAGGAATTTTAAAGAAATCCTGTTTATTTTTTCTGTATTTAAATTAACAATAAAAAGTGTCAAATCGGTAAAGATGAGAAGCAAAATAATTTATATAACAATAATTATAATGAATTTTTTAAATTTTAATTATTTTGTTTTCACTCAATATCATTAATAATTATGGAGAGAAAATAACATAGTTCTGCATATTATATATAAATTAAATAAAAAGCAACCAACATACTGATTATTCGAACCAACAAAAAACGAGAAAAACAAAGTTGCCGAATCTTGTATGATAAAAAAAGAGACACAATGTTTCAATTAAAAAAACAGAACGCATAATTATTCTCTATGCTAGGCAAAGATCTTTCACTGTATCAAATTTCCTTAAATATTAAATTTTAGATAAATATATTAATGAAATATCAGAAATATTTATAAATTAAAATTTTTTAAAACTTCACCTACATAAATACATTGTCATGTTCATCTACAATTAAACGTATTCAACTTCAATTATTTTTGATTATATAATTCATATTATTGTTTTCTAAAAATAAATTAACTGCAGTCTAATTATTCAATCATTTTTTTACACTTTTAATATTAATTTTTAGATAATAAATATTTTAACAGTGAAAAAAAAGCTGTATTCGTTAAATTTATTACAATTTCACGAGATAAAATCAAATAGTTTTTCAAATTCAACACCATAACTCTTCAATTCTTATTTTTATATTTCAAAAACTATATTTTTGATATGATATTCCATAATTTAAATTTTTAAATATATTTTTTAAATTTATTTTATTTTTGCATTTAAACCATTTATTGGTATTTTCAATCTTTTGTATTTATTTTAGATAATAAAATATATTTTAATTACTACTTTGGAATTTGGTTTCGTTTTTTGTAATCAATTTCTTCCATGTATCATGTGAAATTAAACGGAGCGGATAAAAAATTTATAAAAAATTGAAAATTAATCATTTTGCTTTTGACTATATATCATTATTAATTCTTAATTTAATTATAATAAAAACTTTATTGATTTTAGTATGTTTAAAAATATTAACGATAATGCAAAATATACATGAATGATTATTTAAAAGTTAAAATGTTTTTCTATTGGTAAAATTAAAAGAATCTACATTGATAATCACCGATAAGTTGCTAAATATAAAAAATGTAACTTTAAATTTTTTATAAATAATTGTTACAATAAAATAAACTTAAATAAAAAGAGAGACAAATTTAAAAAGTATCAATAAATGGGACTTTTTTGTCTGCATCTAAATTAAACTAACTTAGTTTTTTGAATATTAATATTATTTTATACACCAAAAATATTCGTCTTAAAGATCACTACAATGTACGAGTACTTTGATTATCGATTTTTTTCAATCCATATTTTCGGACCCCCCCCCCCCCCGCCCCATACCTATTGGATGATCTTTGATCCCTTCAACCGAAACCTATTGGATGGACTTGTGCGCGAGAATTTAATTAATTTAAATTTAAATTAATTAATTTAAATGAGCGAGAGCTGCGCGACTTTTTCCGATAAATTGTGGAAAATCAAAAACATGGTCGCGGTCTCGAACCGTTGAGAGTGGAAGCGAGGAGCTTAACCACTTGGCCACAGGGGCAGTTGAAAGGTATGGGATAATTGTTGACTTTATGATGAAAATTCCGAAAAATGTGAAAAATCAAAAACATGGTAGTGGACTCGAACCGTTGAGAGTGGAAGCGAGGAGCTTAACCACTTGGCCACAGGGTGAGTTGAAAGGAATGGGATAATTGTTGACTAAATGGTGAAAAATTTTCCCCTTTGCTTCACCACAAGCACTGCGGAGGCGGGCGTGTGGCGATGAGAGAGTATGGTGGACGCCTCTGTTTCGATTTTTCAATTAATTGATTATATGCTCATCCCTTTACCGTTGTTTAAGGATATTTAAGCTGCTGAACATTTGCCTTTTCTCATTTTTTCAGTTTTGTTAAAATTTTCATCAGCAACAAACATCATTCTCATTTTATAATAAATATTAATTCCTTAATTATATTCGTTTTTATATATTAATTTTCTAATATGAAAAAGCATATTTTCAAATGAAAAAAAATGCATTTTTCTGTGAGCGAAAATAACAAATGAAATTTGTTCGAACTCCAAAAAGTGGGTCTAAACGTCGTTTTGGAGCAAAAATAACAACATTTCGACCCCCCTTGGAGTAACCCCCTGTCTGGAAATGTCTTCCTGATCATTTTTGTAGAGTTCGAACAATGTTCGACTTTTAGACCTTTTGTTCGAACTTTTTATTTTCAATAACCCAGGGCTCCCAGTCACTGTACAAACATTTAAAGTCTCTTTTGTGGTCTTACAAGTGCTCTGTGAGCGAAAATAACAAATGAAATTTGTTCGAACTCCAAAAAGTGGGTCTAAACGTCGTTTTGGAGCAAAAATAACAACATTTCGACCCCCTTGGAGCAACCCCCTGTCTGGAAATGTCTTCCTGATCATTTTTGTAGAGTTCGAACAATGTTCGACTTTTAGACCTTTTGTTCGAACTTTTTATTTTCAATAACCCAGGGCTCCCAGTCACTGTACAAACATTTAAAGTCT
>CP049706.1:1899974-1931982 GCA_004148225.2 Heterodera glycines | reverse complement strand
AAAAACGAGCCGTCATTGTGCCGACGCTCGAAGTGGCCTTCCTTGTAGCCATCCCATGTGTGCTCCAACCGCAAATCCCTTAAGCGGCGCTCCTCACCGGCTCGCTTTTCCTCCTCCAATATTCGCGCCCAATACACCGGGTTTTCACGCTGTAGTCGCTTCCTTTGGATCAGATTTTCCTCCTTCTCTCGCCAATCGTTGGCAACGAGCGGTTCGTTCCATGCTGGAAACCGCGTCCACCCCGTGCCTGTTCGCCGGACAAGCTGTTGTTGCTGCTGCTGCACCTCGTTTTGCTGTTGTTGTTGTTGGTGTTGTTGATGTTGTTGTTGCTGCACATGCCACACGTCCGTCCACGGCGCGTAGAGCACAACACTGCCATCCCCCCGTTCCTCACCGATCCATTCACCAACTGAGTTGCTGACGGGAAGAGTTACGTCCATTTGCTCGAATGACGATCACAATAATTTCTACCGTCTTAAATAGCCCCACAAACGGCAAACCGAAACCAAAATGCTCACAAAAAACATGTTTTTTTACACAAAAACTAATGCTCATTTGGTTAATAATCTGCCCATTTTGACTGATAGTCGACCATCATCTCTATTTATTCTGGTTTTTCATCATATTTCTTCCACAAAATACGCACCCACAAGTTTTTTGCTATGTTTTTGCCCAATCATAATTGCTCACAATCGCACAAAGTTTTTTGTTCAGTTATCATTTTTTTGCCCAACATAATTTGAGCACAAACGCACAAGTTTTTTCCTCTCATTTAAATTGTGCACAAACGCACAAAAATTTTTTGTCCATCGTTACTATTTTTGTTTTTTTTGCAATCGCAATTCTTTCGTCCTTCGCATTTGAATTTTTTATGACAATTCCGTTTGGTCCTTCAAATTTTCTTTTTTTATGACACTGAACTGTCAATCAAAACTAAACTTGCGAAGAAATTTCATTTTCTTTCAGTCCATTTTTGCCCTCCCATCGCAGTGGGCAATAACGGAGTGGTGCCTGGCAGGGGAGAAGCGCACCGAAATGCAAAGGCATATTCAAATTTCCCTATCAATCATCCAACGAAATTGAGAAAAAAATTTCTTTTGCCCACTCCCAACAGTGGCGATGATGGGGGAGGGATGGCACAGAAAGACAAAATCATATTCAAATTTCCCCCATCAATCATTCACATTATTGTTTGCTGTCCGTGGCGGGCTGAGGGTGGAGCCAATCACAGCCGTGCTGAGGGAGGAGCCAATCGCAATGGCACGGCAAAGGGAGGAGCAAACTTAAGCGGGGTAATGCGGCTCTATTCATTTCCACGTTCATTCTTCAAAATTCTTTGCTGACCAAATTCAAAAATGGATTTCGACTATTCCGCGTATTATAACGCATGGGTTTTTGACTTTAAAAAACACTATGGCCAAATGTTCGATCCATCCCAAACCAATCACCAAATGCCATTCAACAAAGAGGCTGTTTCTGATTTTTTGTAAACCATTCCTTTAAATGTATTTTATCAACCAGTTTTGAAGGAAATGGCGCAAAGACTGGCACAACATGCAACGCAGCCGACGTGACCCAACTCCACCAACATCTCCCAAAAGAATGAGGGCCCCAACTCCGCGACCAATCGTTGGACTACCAATTCCTGTTGTGGAGGGTGAGTTTGTGCTTTGACAATGAGAGAAACGGTTTCATGGTTGGCCATTTTATCCCCCAAAAATTTAGGCAATCGGCCGGCGGAAGATGTAAGCTCAGACGATGACGACGGTGACGGCAATGCCGCCCACCAAAACATTGTGCAAAGACAGGAACTGGACATTGGCGCACGAGCTGTCCAACGTCCAATTGCCCGGGTGCCGCCGGCATTTCGTCAAGGCCCTGTTCGCCGCCCCTTTCCACCACTTCTACTGCCACGTCAGGTCAGAAACCAAAGGCTTTTGAGCTTTCTTTGCCCAGATTCACAGCTTTGGGTCTTAGGGTCCACAAATGCCACATCGTGTATTCCCAGTCCCGCACCACCATGTCCAACACCCTCTTCTCCACGTCCGACCACTTCCTATGCCCCGTCAGGTCGAAATCGAAATCGCTTTTTTTGCTTTGCCACAAATTGTCAAATTTGGGCTTTAGGGTCCACCAATGCCATACAACGCCCTCCGTGCCCCACAACACCCCATCCGGTTTCCAATTGTGAATGTTCCGCCACTTCCGCTGCCCCCTCAGGTTGGATACTGTTTTTTGACCCTATTTTGTGCCAACATTTCTCAAACTTTTGAGTTCTTAGGGACAACCAATGCTGCGTAATGTTGTTCCTGTTCACCACCACCATCATCCAATCAACGGCCTACCACTTCCACTGCCCCATCAGGTCAAAACTCATGACCTTTTTTCGCCTTCTCTTGACCAACATTTCCCATCTTTGATTTGTTAGGGGCCACTGTTGTTGCGTCATGTTGTTCCTGTTCCACATCACCATGTCCAACCTCCACCGAATGGTCTACCGCTTCCATTGCCTCATCAGGTCAAAAAATGACCTTTTTTTCGCCTTCTCTTGACCAACATTTCTCATCTTTGATTTGTTAGGGGCCACCGTTGTTGCGTCATGTTGTACCTGTTCCGCATCACCATGTTCATCATCCAATGAACGGCCTACCACTTCCACTGCCCCATCAGGTCAAAACTTTGAATTCTTTTGACCCAAATTTCTCATCTTTGATTTGTTAGGGGCCACCGTTGTTGCGTCATGTTGTACATGTTCCGCATCACCATCATCCAATCAATGGCCTACCACTTCCACTGCCCCATCAGGTAAAAACTCATGACCTTTTTCGCCTTCTTTTGACCCAAATTTCACCGCTTTGAGTTCTTAGGGGCAACCAATGTTGCGTCATGTTGTGCCTGTTCAACATCACCATCATCCAATCAACGGCCTACCACTTCCGCTGCCCCATCAGGTCCTAAACCCGCAGTTTTTTCTAAGACAGGAGAAATTTAGGCTCATCTTGTGCCGCCCCAACCATGGCATTTCCCACCTGTCATCGTTCGCGTCCCGCCCGTCGCACAAAGGAACGAAGCTCTTCAAGTTCGGAACTTTCAAAACACCCAAAATCATCATCGTGAATTTATTTAGGCGCCTCCAATTGTCAATCCGTTGGGGCAAAATCCACAGCAAATGATCCGTTGGCCAAGACAACAATGGATTGGGAGACCAATTGACCCCCGCTCACCCCCACATTAATGAGAAAACAGAATGCATTTGTTAATAAATTTTTTGTTGATTGATCGTTTTATGTAAAGGGTTGAGAAAATTCCCTGATTCCTAAAAATTTAAGTGACAGAATTAAGTTTTAGGAAAATGTTAAACGACACAGAAATTAATCAGAAAGAAAATAACGAAAAAATAATTGGATTGGCTTTGATTTTAGTCATTTATTCGTTTTCGTTTTTGTGTTTCTGTGCCGTTATCGTTAGAGAATGCCACCGTGTCTTTTTTAGCTAACAATGCCACTGCCCCCTGAGCTATTGTTTGAAATAATTGAAGCCTTCCCCTCCTCAAAATTGTCTACAGTCTTCTTGAGCAATCATCTCCTGTCGTCGTGGGCTCAAAAGCGTCTCAGAGGGACTTTCAATTCGCTGATGTCACAGAAACAAGAATGGAAAAATCTGTTAAAAATATCTCGTTTGGTTTTTGAAAGTCACAACGGATTAAATGTGCAATAATTGGTTTTTAGTTTTTAGTGGTTTTATGCTATTTTATTGTTAATTCTTAACGCGTTTTTAATTAGTTTTCAGCAAAAATGTCAGAATTTCTCATTTTCCTTTTGGGTTTCTCCTTTGCCATGCTTCTCATGTTGTGTTTGCTGGTTTCGCTGGTGCTCTTTGTTCTTTGTGCAGCATGGTATTATTGGACAAAAGAAGAAGAACCAGAAGAATTTGATGATTTTCCAGAATACCCACCGCCTTATTAATGAAATAAATTTTTTGTTGAAATGTGTCATGAAAAAACTTGGTTTAAGCCATGTACATTTTTTCTGCTTTAAAATTTCCATTTCAAATATCTAAGCTTTGAAAAATGTTCAACTCATCCTTTTTTGCTGATGTCAAAGAACTAGGGCGTATTCCAACACCAAAGGGAAAATTTAGTGAGAAGAAAAATGAAACTCAATTTATGAAAATATTTAGGTATATTTTATGCACTTGAGTTCGCTAAGCTTTATCAAACGATTGGACGTGAAATTTCTCGTAATAAATTCCGCCATATCATGCAAACAGGGAAAAAACAACACGAATTAGCATTGGTTTTGATGGAAAAGGCTGGGATAAACACCCAGGAGAAAGCTTTTGGGCTTAAACACCTCGAATTTGTGCAAAACTTTTGGGACAACGAATTCCCAGATATATTTCGTATCGTTGCGTTTGATATGGTAAACGAAGATTTCCTAAACTGCCTGTGATATCTTTATTTAGAAAACCGGACTTAGACCAATTTTCAAAGGGAAGGGAGTAAGAAAAAACGAAGTTTGTGTGATAAGAGTGGGCGAACATTGGGATGGTTTAAAATCTGTTACTCAATTTTTCGCAGTCAAAAATTTTTGTGTAAGCTGTGAGGTGACATTCGATCGACCCGACCGTCACCGAATGGAATGTAGGGAGCGCTGCAAAAAGTGTTGCCGGATGGGGTTCGGGTTCCCCTGTTTGGATGTTTGTGAGGCGATACACTGTGGAGAATGCAATCGGAATTTCTACAACAATGATTGTTTCGAGTCTCACAAAAAGACAGCTTGTAGGGAGTACAAGAAATGCGAAAAGTGTGGAGAGACACACAACACAAGGAACAAACACACGTGTGGGGAGAAATTCTGTAGAATTTGCAAAGTCTATCATCCGGGTCGGCAATGTTTCATTAAAAAAATCAAACTCCGACAGCAGAAAGCATACCGAATTGTGGCTTATGACCTCGAGACGACGGTTGAAGGGGGCGAACACAAACCAAATCTTGTTAGTGCCGCGCATACTTGTAGTGTTTGTATGGGAGAAGAGAGGGAATGCGAAATTTGTAACGGTCCGCGGATGATCACTTGGTCTGTAGCAGATGGGTTTGAACCGATGAGCGAATTTGTTGATTGGATTTTGGGATTTAAACGATTTGAAACGGTTGCTTTTGCCCATTATGCTGGAAGGTTCGACTCGCATTTTGTGTTAAAAGAGCTGACTGAAAGAGGGGTCGAAACCGAGTTGATGATGGCAGACCTGAAGATTTATCAAATGAAAGCGCGTGGTGTGTATTTTCGGGATTTCTGGCTGCTCAGCCAAAACAAGTTGGCAGATCTTCCAAAGACTTTGGGTTTGAAAACCTTAGCAAAGTTGTACTTCCCTCATAAGTACAACAAAAATGTGAACTTTGGAAAAAAATTGACACACCTACCACCCCTTGAAGATTATTGTCCGGACAATATGAAGGAGGAGGAATGTGCTAAATTGGTAAAATGGCACAATGAAAATTATAGAATGGAATTTGAGCTAGGTTAGAGAAAATCTGTTTTCCTTTTAAAATTGAATTTTAGGAGAGCAGCTCAAGGTTTATTGCGAAAATGACGTCGAAATTTTGATGGAGGCAATTTTGAAATTCCGGCAATTGTTTTTGGAGATTACTGATGGGATGGATGTGTTGAAGGACAGTGTAACAATTGCCGGGGTTGTGATGAGAATTTTTCGAACAAAATTTTTGAGAGAAAATCATCTCCCAATTATTCCGGAAGGCGGTTATGAGAGAGCCGAGAATCAGAGCAAAATTGCCGTGAAGTATTTTGAATGGTTGGCTCAAAGCAAAAGAGTGAGACTTAGACACGCATGCAATGGGGGTGAAGTAGAAATCGGGGGATTAAAAGTGGATTGTATCATCGGAGCTGAGAAAAAAATCATTGAATTTCAGGTAGGCAGAATTTCCTTCCCTATTTTATTTTTTGCTAAAGGGATGTGCGTTTCATGGATGTCCAAAATGTTTTTTGCCCTGGACCATAGGACCCAATGGGCGTTGTATGGAAGTAAATTTCCGACGAACTGAGACACGAATGGAGTTTTTGAGGGAAAAATGTAAAAACTTCTCGGTGGAGGAAGTTTGGGTGTGCCAATTTCAAATTTTATTGATTATTGAACAAATTTAGGAATGCGATGTGAAAGAGAACTTGAAAAAAAATAGGGAGATGAAGAGGTTCTTTGACGCTGTGCCGGATAAGGGTCCAATAAATCCGAGGGATGCTTACGCGGGGGGACGGACAATGCCTTTTTGTTTGTACGCAAAAGCAACCGAAGAAGTTGAGATTTCGATGTTCGATATCATAAGCTTGTATCCGTTTGTGAATTATGGTAAAAAATCTGCTTGCATTTTTGAAATTTTCCTTCGCTTAAGACACCCCTTATCCGGTTGGGGTCCCTAAAATTGTGGTGAGCAGGGAATTCGATGTGAATTGGACGGTGCCCGACGATGTGCCCTATGATGGCCTGCTAAAGGTGAAGGTCATCCCCCCAAAGGAACTGCTTTATCCTCTCCTCCCTATGCATATTGATAATATGCTTCTCTTCCCCAATTGTTATACATGTGCGAAAAAAACGAAGAAAGAGTTTGTGTTGGCTAAGGATGTCAAAAAATGTAACCATCGGCCAGAGCGGAGAGCTTTGATTGGTACATTCACCTCGATAGAACTGCGGAAATCCTTGGCGTTGGGATATAGAGTAATAGGCTTCTATCGGGCCTATCACTTTGAGCAATTTGACAGTCAGCTGTTCAAAGGATATGTGCGCATGTTCTTGAAAATAAAGGTGGAGGCGTCGGGCTGGCCCTCGGAGGTGAGAAATGAGGAGGAAAAAAGAGCATTCATCGAAATGTACAAGGCCAAGTACAACATTTGGTTGGAATATGATAAAATGGTGTTTAACCCTGGGCTACGTATGATCGCTAAATTGGTGAGAAAAACAAATAAAATTCAAAAAACAAATAAATATTAAGGGATTGAACAGTTTATGGGGGAAATTTTCAATGAGGAACACACTTTCTGTGACTGAGATTGTTAATAATTTGGAAAGATGGACGGAGCTCATCAAAGATGACACGATTGAGTTTAAAAGACCGATTGAGATAAATGAGGGTGTGATGAGAGCAATATACCAGAAGAAGCAAGAGTTTATAAAGGAGCATAAAGTTTCGAACATAATTTTGTCATTGTGGACCACGAGTGCTGCCAGGGTAAAGTTGTACGAGTATATGGAGCAGGTCTACAGGGAGGAGGGGTATAAGCTATTGTATTGTGACACAGGTGGACATTAGAAAAGTTTCCATAAAATTAAAACATTAAGATTCTCTGGCTTTTGCTCATCCGAAGGGTCGGTGTCCTTTGGAGGAGGGGAAATTTTTTGGGGGTAAAAGTTTTAATGAGGAGGAAGAAAGATGGTGTGATTTGGCATAAAACGAAGATACGGGGATGACGTTGGACAGGAGGAACGAATTCAGCTATGAATTGTTCAAGGACATGGTGTTGAATCATCGGGATGGGTTCAAAAAAGTGTTTCGTTATCCTGAGAAAATTGGGCCGACAAGGGATTGTCGAGTCCTCTCGAGGATGTAATGAAAGAATACGAGCCAGTGCAGAAGAAGGGGATAATTGATGTTGACTATAATGTGTTGCCTTTTGGATATCATTAAAATAATTTTGTGTTTGTGTTTATTCTTTAGTTTGTTTATTTCATTCAATATTTACGAAAACTTTTTTATGCTAATTATTTTTTAAGAATGTCCAAGAAAAATTTCCAAGAAATTTCAAAAGACGTAAGGCGCTCGAGAAATACCCGTAATTATTTCCGGAAGAGCCCAGACTTGGGCAAGTATTACGAAGAGGTGGAAAAACATGTGAAGGAAAACAAAAAATTTGGGATTAAAGAATATGTCCGCACGTTTTATTTTAAATGTCCACCAAATGAGGATCCCGAAAACAATTTTAAAAAAATCCTCAAAAAATTGATGTCCGAAGCAATAAGCCAAGAAGCCGAGCCAGGATGGAAAATTTCGAAAATTTCTGTCGATCTGTACTGCAGTGCCCTGTCGGACCCCGTGATCATTCCGGCTCGCCCCTTCCAACAATCAAACCCAGACATTGTTTTCAACGAGTTCATGCACCGACAACAATCATTTGGAGAGCTGAATCTATTGGAAGAGAGAATTTCGATTATTATTGCTACATATGCTTTTCCTGAAAAATAAATTTTTTTTGATGAAAAAGGATGTTTTTATTTAATGTTTTATACGTTTGTATTTTAAAAATTATTTAGCTAATTATTTTTAGTTTTAAATGTACTCGTTCAAAAAATATTTTGAAACTGCTCTTGAGAAGGAAGACTTTTTCTGGCCTAAGAACAGAGCTGAGGTTGAAGCGATGTTGATTGAATCATCCCAATATAAAGTGGCCATACACCGGGATTATGAAAGCCCGTTTTCCGGCTACATAGAAATGCACGAACACACGTCTGCGTTTAATTTTTGGCACTATACTGCTATAGTAGCTTGGCCTTGGCGCTCAGCTTCCTGACAGTCGTTTTTTGATTTGAAGGTACCATTCGAAAGAGCTCTTTTTTCTAGGCTAATGGCTAAGGTGGCGTCATTTTTTACGGAAGAATAACCGGAATACAAATCAATATTTTCAATTAATTTTTGTCACTATACTGCTATAGTGGCTTGGCCTTGGCTTGGAATTTTTTTCTGTAGCTCAGCTCCCTGACAGTCGTTTTTTGATTTGAAGGTACCATTCGAAAGAGCTCTTTTTTCTAGGCCTAATGGCTAAGGTGGCGTCATTTTTTACGGAAGAATAACCGGAATACAAATTAATATTTTCAATTAATTTTTGGCACTATACTGCTATAGTGGCTTGGCCTTGGCTTGGAATTTTTTTCTGTAGCTCAGCTCCCTGACAGTCGTTTTTTGATTTGAAGGTACCATTCGAAAGAGCTCTTTTTTCTAGGCCTAATGGCTAAGGTGGCGTGTAGTATATGGCCACAAATGTGGGTGTAAATTTTACCCCCAATTGTGTGCCCTTCGCAGCGCGCCGCTCGGGATCGGCGGCGGTCGCTTCCCACCCCCCTCCCAAAGGGAGAGCAGAGGGAAGGACGTTCGACGGAACTAGGCATGACTACCCCCCCCCCCCCCTCCCTCCTCCTCCTCCCTTTGCGCAGTCGTTGATTGGCGGCGGCTGCCCCCCCCCCCAGCGCGGGAGCGCGAAGGGAAGACCGTTCGGCGGTACGAGCTGTGACTGCCCCCCCTCTGCGCAGTGATTTTTGAGCTGTTAATGCTCACGGCTGTGACACACTTCCCTTCCCGACAAATTAACCCATTTTTGTCACACATTCCCCCCTTTCCTCCCCATCGCGGGGAGAGCGAAGGGAACACCGTTCAACGTAACGAGGTGTGACTGCCCTCCCCCTCCACACCCCCAACCCGTGCGCTGAACCCGTTGTGTACAACTCCCTCCACTCGCTCCTCCTGCCTTCGACGAATCGTTTATCGATGCGCAGCACAACCCCCCCCCCCCCCGCGCATGCATATATATAATTGATATTTGTCTGCACTAAATAAATTAATTTAATTTGTTTTGCTTATTTTAATTTGTTTTTTCATATTTAAATTGTTTTTTCCGTTTTTATTTTACCAATTTCTAATTTAAATTTCCTGGTGACACAAACATAAGCTCACCCTCCCCAACCATTATCAATATTTTAATCGGCGGCGCGGCGTAAGTCTGTTAGCATTGTCAACCATTCATACAAATGACCTCCCTCCCCCTGGTCGGATTTTTCGCGACGTTCGATATCTCCCACCTCAAATTTATTATTTTTAATTTGTTTCAAACTTTCTATTTTTCATTCACATTTATTAACTCTGCAATTTAAATTAAATTTTATTTTACAAATTCAAAATTTCCCACTATTTTTAATTTCCATTTTCTAATGTATTTAATTTTTATTTTCCATTTAATTTTAATTGGTTTTCAATCCGTTCCAATTTATTTATTATTTTTAATTTATTTCCAATTTAATTACTAATTTATTTTATTTTCAATTTAATTTCAATTTTAATTTTTTTCATTCCATTCCAATTTATTTATTATTTTTAATTTATTTCCAATTTTAATTCCTAGTTTATTTTATTTTTATTTTCCATTTAATTTCATTTTTAATTTTTTTTCATTCCGTTCCAATTTATTTATTATTTTAAATTTATTTCCAATTTAATTACTAATTTATTTTTATTTTCAATTTAATTTCATTTTTAATTTTTTTTCATTCCATTCCAATTTATTTATTTATTTTTAATTTATTTCCAATTTTAATTCCTAGTTTATTTTATTTTTCATTTAATTTCATTTTTAATTTTTTTTCATTCCATTCCAATTTATTTATTATTTTTAATTTATTTCCAATTTAATTACTAATTTATTTTTTTCAATTAATTTCAATTTTAATTTTTTTCATTCCATTCCAATTTATTTATTATTTTTAATTTATTTCCAATTTTAATTCCTAGTTTATTTTATTTTTATTTTCCATTTAATTTCATTTTTAATTTTTTCATTCCATTCCAATTTATTTATTATTATTAATTTATTTTAATTTCCATTTTCTATATTTATTTATTTCTACAATTCAATTAAAATTTAATTTCCAATTTAAATTTAAAAATTTTTTAAAATTTCTCCTTATTTACAATTTCTAATTTCCATTTTCTCTATTTATTTATTTCCACAATTACATTAAAATTAATTTCTTTAAAAATTTTTAAAAATTAATCGACCATTTTTAATTTATTACGCAACAATAATACAATACAGCTCACGAATTGTTTATTTTAATCATGTTATCATAAATTTTCTTATATTTCCTTTTGAATGCCCCACAACCCTTCACCCATCGAGGTAGGGGAAGTGGGGCATTGTCCGTCGCCATTTGGCCACTGTCGCGTAACATTTTCTTCAACTTTTCAACCTCCAGTCCCACATCTGCCGATTCCAAATTCCCTTTTTTGCACACATCCTCCCGACCTTCAGTCCCGTCCTCCACCATCTCCCCCGGGGCAGAGCCCATCTCTTTTTTCGCTTCCTCTGTTGTTTCCGCCCCATCAGTTTCTTCCCCGACCTCTGCTTTTCCTTCATTCGTGCCCTCAGTCCCGGCATTTATCGGGAGCTGTTGCTGCAATTCTTCCTCCGCTCCCTTCTTTTCGTCCTCTTTCTTTTCCTCCTTTTGCTCCTTTTCTCCCGCGGCCGTAGCCATTCCCGAGACTTTTCTCTTCCGCTGTCCCGTCTTTTTCATCTTTTCCTCTTTCTTCCGCTCTCTGTACTCTTTGCCTTCTCGATATCGCTGCCAATAATCATTTATGGCCTCTTCACAGTTCTGAATGGGGGGTGGGGGATGAAGAAAAAGGATTTAGAAAATCAGATACCAAATCCCCGACAGGTATCCAATCGTTGGGGTCCTTGGGAAACCCAACCCACTTTACCAGGTAGTGTTGGTGGCCGTTGACGCGCTTTTGGCCACATATTCTTTCGACCTCGAATTCGTGGTCAGAAGAATACGCAGCCGAAACCGCGTCTTCTACCATCTCCACTACCTGGTCGTGCGGGTTGGGACCCAATTCCGGCACTTCGTCGACATCTTGACCAAAGGGGACGGTGTCTGTTGGCAAAGAGTTGGCTGGAGAAAGAGAGTCGTCGACGGGATAGACGGGCAGTTCGAAAGATTGTTCAAGTTCCATTTTTTGATAATGGGAAGGGTAGAGAGAGCTACTTAAATAGGAGCAACTCATAGGAGTTTTTTGTCCGATCACAAACATTATTCGTCTCTCAGGGCACCTAGCGCAACGTTCTCATATGAAAAGAGCAACAGTTTTTTGCTCTCCGTCGCTCGTTTTTGTCCGAAACACCCCCAGGCGCTTGTACACTGCTCATGTTTTTTGAACACAGAAGTTTTTGTCACATACCCACGACAAAATGTACAAAGGCAGAGATTGTCGTGGGTAGAGGAACCAGTCACACCCGTTTTTTGCACATCGCCCGCGGGCCGACGTCGCGCAAAATGCACATTATTTTTTGCTTGTCATTTATTTTGGCATTTAATTGTCTTTTAACGAATCTTTTCAAAATATTTTTCAATTTCCTTTTTTTTGCTTTCTTCCCTTTAAAGTCCCAAACCCATGAGCTTGAGGATCCGATTCGTGGCTTAAGTTGTCGTCACCCTCGGGAGGGGTAGGCCGGGTGTATGGCGTTACCTGCCAACACCAGGCAGCGGCTTAGGAGGGATTGGGAGGCTTACGTTGCTTCCCACCCGCGGATGGATAGGCCGGGTGTATGGCTTTAACTGCCAACACCGGGCAGGGGCTGAGGAGGGATTGGGAGGCTTACGTTGCTTCCCACCGCGGATGGATAGGCCGGGTGTATGGCTTTAACTGCCAACACCGGGCAGGGGCTGAGGAGGGATTGGGAGGCTTACGTTGCTTCCCACCCGCGGATGGATAGGCCGGGTGTATGGCTTTAACTGCCAACACCGGGCAGGGGCTGAGGGATTGGTGGCTTAAGTTGCCACCACTGTGGATTGATAGGCCGGGTGCATGGCTTTAGTTGCCAACATCCGGCAGGGGATGGGGATGGATTGGTGGCTATTTTGTGTGGCTTATGTTGCCGGCACGGGAGGGGGATTGACGCTGGCATAATGTTAGTCGATGCACTATGCGGACCAATATTATTCGTGAGCATTTATTATATTTTAATGTGTTCCCAAAATTCTGTGAAAAAACATTTACCAACTTATTCCAACCCTCCCCTCCTCTTCCCCATTGTTCCAACTCAACGAAAAATTTATTTATCAGCGATTAATGTCAAATACCATCCCCAACTGAAAATGAAAAAAAGTCATTCTGTCGATTTGAACCAAGAAATTTTCTGGCCTCAAAAAACGAGCCGTCATTGTGCCGACGCTCGAAGTGGCCTTCCTTGTAGCCATCCCATGTGTGCTCCAACCGCAAATCCCTTAAGCGGCGCTCCTCACCGGCTCGCTTTTCCTCCTCCAATATTCGCGCCCAATACACCGGGTTTTCACGCTGTAGTCGCTTCCTTTGGATCAGATTTTCCTCCTTCTCTCGCCAATCGTTGGCAACGAGCGGTTCGTTCCATGCTGGAAACCGCGTCCACCCCGTGCCTGTTCGCCGGACAAGCTGTTGTTGCTGCTGCTGCACCTCGTTTTGCTGTTGTTGTTGTTGGTGTTGTTGATGTTGTTGTTGTTGTTGCTGCACATGCCACACGTCCGTCCACGGCGCATAGAGCACAACACTGCCATCCCCCCGTTCCTCACCGATCCATTCACCAACTGAGTTGCTGACGGGAAGAGTTACGTCCATTTGCTCGAATGACGATCACAATAACTTTCTACCGTCTTAAATAGCCCCACAAACGGCAAACCGAAACCAAAATGCTCACAAAAAACATGTTTTTTTACACAAAAACTAATGCTCATTTGGTTAATAATCTGCCCATTTTGACTGATAGTCGACCATCATCTCTATTTATTCTGGTTTTTCATCATATTTCTCCCACAAAATACGCACCCACAAGTTTTTTGCTATGTTTTTGCCCAATCATAATTGCTCACAATCGCACAAAGTTTTTTGTTCAGTTATCATTTTTTTGCCCAACATAATTTGAGCACAAACGCACAAGTTTTTTCCTCTCATTTAAATTGTGCACAAACGCACAAAAATTTTTTGTCCATCGTTACTATTTTTGTTTTTTTTGCAATCGCAATTCTTTCGTCCTTCGCATTTGAATTTTTTATGACAATTCCGTTTGGTCCTTCAATTTTCTTTTTTTATGACACTGAACTGTCAATAAAACTAAACTTGCGAAGAAATTTCATTTTCTTTCAGTCCATTTTTGCCCTCCCATCGCAGTGGGCAATAACGGAGTGGTGCCTGGCAGGGGAGAAGCGCACCGAAATGCAAAGGCATATTCAAATTTCCCTATCAATCATCCAACGAAATTGAGAAAAAAATTTCTTTTGCCCACTCCCAACAGTGGCGATGATGGGGGAGGGATGGCACAGAAAGACAAAATCATATTCAAATTTCCCCCATCAATCATTCACATTATTGTTTGCTGTCCGTGGCGGGCTGAGGGTGGAGCCAATCACAGCCGTGCTGAGGGAGGAGCCAATCGCAATGGCACGGCAAAGGGAGGAGCAAACTTAAGCGGGGTAATGCGGCTCTATTCATTTCCACGTTCATTCTTCAAAATTCTTTGCTGACCAAATTCAAAAATGGATTTCGACTATTCCGCGTATTATAACGCATGGGTTTTTGACTTTAAAAAACACTATGGCCAAATGTTCGATCCATCCCAAACCAATCACCAAATGCCATTCAACAAAGAGGCTGTTTCTGATTTTTTGTAAACCATTCCTTTAAATGTATTTTATCAACCAGTTTTGAAGGAAATGGCGCAAAGACTGGCACAACATGCAACGCAGCCGACGTGACCCAACTCCACCAACATCTCCCAAAAGAATGAGGGCCCCAACTCCGCGACCAATCGTTGGACTACCAATTCCTGTTGTGGAGGGTGAGTTTGTGCTTTGACAATGAGAGAAACGGTTTCATGGTTGGCCATTTTATCCCCCAAAAATTTAGGCAATCGGCCGGCGGAAGATGTAAGCTCAGACGATGACGACGGTGACGGCAATGCCGCCCACCAAAACATTGTGCAAAGACAGGAACTGGACATTGGCGCACGAGCTGTCCAACGTCCAATTGCCCGGGTGCCGCCGGCATTTCGTCAAGGCCCTGTTCGCCGCCCCTTTCCACCACTTCTACTGCCACGTCAGGTCAGAAACCAAAGGCTTTTGAGCTTTCTTTGCCCAGATTCACAGCTTTGGGTCTTAGGGTCCACAAATGCCACATCGTGTATTCCCAGTCCCGCACCACCATGTCCAACACCCTCTTCTCCACGTCCGACCACTTCCTATGCCCCGTCAGGTCGAAATCGAAATCGCTTTTTTTGCTTTGCCACAAATTGTCAAATTTGGGCTTTAGGGTCCACCAATGCCATACAACGCCCTCCGTGCCCCACAACACCCCATCCGGTTTCCAATTGTGAATGTTCCGCCACTTCCGCTGCCCCCTCAGGTTGGATACTGTTTTTTGACCCTATTTTGTGCCAACATTTCTCAAACTTTTGAGTTCTTAGGGACAACCAATGCTGCGTAATGTTGTTCCTGTTCACCACCACCATCATCCAATCAACGGCCTACCACTTCCACTGCCCCATCAGGTCAAAACTCATGACCTTTTTTCGCCTTCTCTTGACCAACATTTCCATCTTTGATTGTTAGGGGCCACTGTTGTTGCGTCATGTTGTTCCTGTTCCACATCACCATGTCCAACCTCCACCGAATGGTCTACCGCTTCCATTGCCTCATCAGGTCAAAAAATGACCTTTTTTTCGCCTTCTCTTGACCAACATTTCTCATCTTTGATTTGTTAGGGGCCACCGTTGTTGCGTCATGTTGTACCTGTTCCGCATCACCATGTTCATCATCCAATGAACGGCCTACCACTTCCACTGCCCCATCAGGTCAAAACTTTGAATTCTTTTGACCCAAATTTCTCATCTTTGATTTGTTAGGGGCCACCATTGTTGCGTCATGTTGTACATGTTCCGCATCACCATCATCCAATCAATGGCCTACCACTTCCACTGCCCCATCAGGTAAAAACTCATGACCTTTTTCGCCTTCTTTTGACCCAAATTTCACCGCTTTGAGTTCTTAGGGGCAACCAATGTTGCGTCATGTTGTGCCTGTTCAACATCACCATCATCCAATCAACGGCCTACCACTTCCGCTGCCCCATCAGGTCCTAAACCCGCAGTTTTTTCTAAGACAGGAGAAATTTAGGCTCATCTTGTGCCGCCCCAACCATGGCATTTCCCACCTGTCATCGTTCGCGTCCCGCCCGTCGCACAAAGGAACGAAGCTCTTCAAGTTCGGAACTTTCAAAACACCCAAAATCATCATCGTGAATTTATTTAGGCGCCTCCAATTGTCAATCCGTTGGGGCAAAATCCACAGCAAATGATCCGTTGGCCAAGACAACAATGGATTGGGAGACCAATTGACCCCCGCTCACCCCCACATTAATGAGAAAACAGAATGCATTTGTTAATAAATTTTTTGTTGATTGATCGTTTTATGTAAAGGGTTGAGAAAATTCCCTGATTCCTAAAAATTTAAGTGACAGAATTAAGTTTTAGGAAAATGTTAAACGACACAGAAATTAATCAGAAAGAAAATAACGAAAAAATAATTGGATTGGCTTTGATTTTAGTCATTTATTCGTTTTCGTTTTTGTGTTTCTGTGCCGTTATCGTTAGAGAATGCCACCGTGTCTTTTTTAGCTAACAATGCCACTGCCCCCTGAGCTATTGTTTGAAATAATTGAAGCCTTCCCCTCCTCAAAATTGTCTACAGTCTTCTTGAGCAATCATCTCCTGTCGTCGTGGGCTCAAAAGCGTCTCAGAGGGACTTTCAATTCGTTGATGTCACAGAAACAAGAATGGAAAAATCTGTTAAAAATATCTCGTTTGGTTTTTGAAAGTCACAACGGATTAAATGTGCAATAATTGGTTTTTAGTTTTTAGTGGTTTTATGCTATTTTATTGTTAATTCTTAACGCGTTTTTAATTAGTTTTCAGCAAAAATGTCAGAATTTCTCATTTTCCTTATGGGTTTCTCCTTTGCCATGCTTCTCATGTTGTGTTTGCTGGTTTCGCTGGTGCTCTTTGTTCTTTGTGCAGCATGGTATTATTGGACAAAAGAAGAAGAACCAGAAGAATTTGATGATTTTCCAGAATACCCACCGCCTTATTAATGAAATAAATTTTTTGTTGAAATGTGTCATGAAAAAACTTGGTTTAAGCCATGTACATTTTTTCTGCTTTAAAATTTCCATTTCAAATATCTAAGTTTTGAAAAATGTTCAACTCATCCTTTTTTGCTGATGTCAAAGAACTAGGGCGTATTCCAACACCAAAGGGAAAATTTAGTGAGAAGAAAAATGAAACTCAATTTATGAAAATATTTAGGTATATTTTATGCACTTGAGTTCGCTAAGCTTTATCAAACGATTGGACGTGAAATTTCTCGTAATAAATTCCGCCATATCATGCAAACAGGGAAAAAACAACACGAATTAGCATTGGTTTTGATGGAAAAGGCTGGGATAAACACCCAGGAGAAAGCTTTTGGGCTTAAACACCTCGAATTTGTGCAAAACTTTTGGGACAACGAATTCCCAGATATATTTCGTATCGTTGCGTTTGATATGGTAAACGAAGATTTCCTAAACTGCCTGTGATATCTTTATTTAGAAAACCGGACTTAGACCGATTTTCAAAGGGAAGGGAGTAAGAAAAAACGAAGTTTGTGTGATAAGAGTGGGCGAACATTGGGATGGTTTAAAATCTGTTACTCAATTTTTCGCAGTCAAAAATTTTTGTGTAAGCTGTGAGGTGACATTCGATCGACCCGACCGTCACCGAATGGAATGTAGGGAGCGCTGCAAAAAGTGTTGCCGGATGGGGTTCGGGTTCCCCTGTTTGGATGTTTGTGAGGCGATACACTGTGGAGAATGCAATCGGAATTTCTACAACAATGATTGTTTCGAGTCTCACAAAAAGACAGCTTGTAGGGAGTACAAGAAATGCGAAAAGTGTGGAGAGACACACAACACAAGGAACAAACACACGTGCGGGGAGAAATTCTGTAGAATTTGCAAAGTCTATCATCCGGGTCGGCAATGTTTCATTAAAAAAATCAAACTCCGACAGCAGAAAGCATACCGAATTGTGGCTTATGACCTCGAGACGACGGTTGAAGGGGGCGAACACAAACCAAATCTTGTTAGTGCAGCGCATACTTGTAGTGTTTGTGTGGGAGAAGAGAGGGAATGCGAAATTTGTAACGGTCCGCGGATGATCACTTGGTCTGTAGCAGATGGGTTTGAACCGATGAGCGAATTTGTTGATTGGATTTTGGGATTTAAACGATTTGAAACGGTTGCTTTTGCCCATTATGCTGGAAGGTTCGACTCGCATTTTGTGTTAAAAGAGCTGACTGAAAGAGGGGTCGAAACCGAGTTGATGATGGCAGACCTGAAGATTTATCAAATGAAAGCGCGTGGTGTGTATTTTCGGGATTTCTGGCTGCTCAGCCAAAACAAGTTGGCAGATCTTCCAAAGACTTTGGGTTTGAAAACCTTAGCAAAGTTGTACTTCCCTCATAAGTACAACAAAAATGTGAACTTTGGAAAAAAATTGACACACCTACCACCCCTTGAAGATTATTGTCCGGACAATATGAAGGAGGAGGAATGTGCTAAATTGGTAAAATGGCACAATGAAAATTATAGAATGGAATTTGAGCTAGGTTAGAGAAAATCTGTTTTCCTTTTAAAATTGAATTTTAGGAGAGCAGCTCAAGGTTTATTGCGAAAATGACGTCGAAATTTTGATGGAGGCAATTTTGAAATTCCGGCAATTGTTTTTGGAGATTACTGATGGGATGGATGTGTTGAAGGACAGTGTAACAATTGCGGGGGTTGTGATGAGAATTTTTCGAACAAAATTTTTGAGAGAAAATCATCTCCCAATTATTCCGGAAGGCGGTTATGAGAGAGCCGAGAATCAGAGCAAAATTGCCGTGAAGTATTTTGAATGGTTGGCTCAAAGCAAAAGAGTGAGACTTAGACACGCATGCAATGGGGGTGAAGTGGAAATCGGGGGATTAAAAGTGGATTGTATCATCGGAGCTGAGAAAAAAATCATTGAATTTCAGGTAGGCAGAATTTCCTTCCCTATTTTATTTTTTGCTAAAGGGATGTGCGTTTCATGGATGTCCAAAATGTTTTTTGCCCTGGACCATAGGACCCAATGGGCGTTGTATGGAAGTAAATTTCCGACGAACTGAGACACGAATGGAGTTTTTGAGGGAAAAATGTAAAAACTTCTCGGTGGAGGAAGTTTGGGTGTGCCAATTTCAAATTTTATTGATTATTGAACAAATTTAGGAATGCGATGTGAAAGAGAACTTGAAAAAAAATAGGGAGATGAAGAGGTTCTTTGACGCTGTGCAGGATAAGGGTCCAATAAATCCGAGGGATGCTTACGCGGGGGGACGGACAATGCCTTTTTGTTTGTACGCAAAAGCAACCGAAGAAGTTGAGATTTCGATGTTCGATATCATAAGCTTGTATCCGTTTGTGAATTATGGTAAAAATGCTTGCATTTTTGAAATTTTCCTTCGCTTAAGACACCCCTTATCCGGTTGGGGTCCCTAAAATTGTGGTGAGCAGGGAATTCGATGTGAATTGGACGGTGCCCGACGATGTGCCCTATGATGGCCTGCTAAAGGTGAAGGTCATCCCCCCAAAGGAACTGCTTTATCCTCTCCTCCCTATGCATATTGATAATATGCTTCTCTTCCCCAATTGTTATACATTTTGACAGTCAGCTGTTCAAAGGATATGTGCGCATGTTCTTGAAAATAAAGGTGGAGGCGTCGGGCTGGCCCTCGGAGGTGAGAAATGAGGAGGAAAAAAGAGCATTCATCGAAATGTACAAGGCCAAGTACAACATTTGGTTGGAATATGATAAAATGGTGTTTAACCCTGGGCTACGTATGATCGCTAAATTGGTGAGAAAAACAAATAAAATTCAAAAAACAAATAAATATTAAGGGATTGAACAGTTTATGGGGGAAATTTTCAATGAGGAACACACTTTCTGTGACTGAGATTGTTAATAATTTGGAAAGATGGACGGAGCTCATCAAAGATGACACGATTGAGTTTAAAAGACCGATTGAGATAAATGAGGGTGTGATGAGAGCAATATACCAGAAGAAGCAAGAGTTTATAAAGGAGCATAAAGTTTCGAACATAATTTTGTCATTGTGGACCACGAGTGCTGCCAGGGTAAAGCTGTACGAGTATATGGAGCAGGTCTACAGGGAGGAGGGGTCTAAGCTATTGTATTGTGACACAGGTGGACATTAGAAAAGTTTCCATAAAATTAAAACATTAAGATTCTCTGGCTTTTGCTCATCCGAAGGGTCGGTGTCCTTTGGAGGAGGGGAAATTTTTGGGGTAAAAGAAGTTTTTTGAAAATTTCTATAAACATTTGTTCAGAGAGATGACTCGTGAGTATTCAGACAGTGAAATTTTGGAGTATGTGTCGGCGGGTCCAAAACAGTACGCCTTGAAAATGAGGAGGAAGAAAGATGGTGTGATTTGGCATAAAACGAAGATACGGGGGATGACGTTGGACAGGAGGAACGAATTCAGCTATGAATTGTTCAAGGACATGGTGTTGAATCATCGGGATGGGTTCAAAAAAGTGTTTCGTTATCCTGAGAAAATTGGGCCGACAAGGGATTGTCGAGTCCTCTCGAGGGATGTAATGAAAGAATACGAGCCAGTGCAGAAGAAGGGGATAATTGATGTTGACTATAATGTGTTGCCTTTTGGATATCATTAAAATAATTTTGTGTTTGTGTTTATTCTTTAGTTTGTTTATTTCATTCAATATTTACGAAAACTTTTTTATGCTAATTATTTTTTAAGAATGTCCAAGAAAAATTTCCAAGAAATTTCAAAAGACGTAAGGCGCTCGAGAAATACCCGTAATTATTTCCGGAAGAGCCCAGACTTGGGCAAGTATTACGAAGAGGTGGAAAAACATGTGAAGGAAAACAAAAAATTTGGGATTAAAGAATATGTCCGCACGTTTTATTTTAAATGTCCACCAAATGAGGATCCCGAAAACAATTTTAAAAAAATCCTCAAAAAATTGATGTCCGAAGCAATAAGCCAAGAAGCCGAGCCAGGATGGAAAATTTCGAAAATTTCTGTCGATCTGTACTGCAGTGCCCTGTCGGACCCCGTGATCATTCCGGCTCGCCCCTTCCAACAATCAAACCCAGACATTGTTTTCAACGAGTTCATGCACCGACAACAATCATTTGGAGAGCTGAATCTATTGGAAGAGAGAATTTCGATTATTATTGCTACATATGCTTTTCCTGAAAAATAATTTTTTTTTGATGAAAAAGGATGTTTTTATTTAATGTTTTATACGCTTGTATTTTAAAAATTATTTAGCTAATTATTTTTAGTTTTAAATGTACTCGTTCAAAAAATATTTTGAAACTGCTCTTGAGAAGGAAGACTTTTTCTGGCCTAAGAACAGAGCTGAGGTTGAAGCGATGTTGATTGAATCATCCCAATATAAAGTGGCCATACACCGGGATTATGAAAGCCCGTTTTCCGGCTACATAGAAATGCACGAACACACGTCTGCGTTTTGTTTTACCATGGTTGAGCGAGATATGCGAATTTTTTATGACTCAGGGGCGGGTACTCCTATGGGTAGATACACGTTGGTACTACACGGCATCGTACAGGGGAACTATTTGGGAAATGATTCGGGATTGGGACTCCCTATTTTTTTCTTCTGGTTTTACTGGGAGGGAAGGAGCCAGACAAACCGCAACGGTTTTTTTAGGAGTCGTCTTTTTCTGGCAAAGGTCCAAATGCTAAAGGTCATGGCATTAGCTTGGGGAAAAGAACTGTTGACTTCCCCAATTGAAGTACTACTAAATGTTTTCTTTAATCGTATGGACAGGTCTTTAACGATTAAAAATCTATATGTCATTATTATTACAGAGAATTGCTTGGCTCTTGGTCGTTGCTCTATCGGGTCCCTCCAAGTCTCTTTGATATTTCTCGTCGAATTGTTGCAGAAAAAATGATGGAAGAATTTTTAAAACTGCCATCACACTTTCGAATTGCTTTTTATAATAAATATTAATTGTGTAATTTTTTTTTTGCCTTAGTTATAGTCGAAATTTATTTTTAATTGTTTAATTTTCTAAAATTTATTTTAGTCTCGAAAAATGAACACAATCCGCGACATTAAGAATATTGAATTGGTTTGTGGTAGTCGAATTTTTGTGGTTCGTGCTAAAATTGCAAGTGTTGTGTCTGCGGAATACAATGTAAATAAAACCAAATAGAAAACATATCTTGATTTTTAGGCTTGCATCTCTTGTCGTAAGGGGAAGTGTAACTGTGGTATGGAGAAGGTAAAGTCTTCATTTTTGAGATTGTCGCTCTTGGATGATACAGACGTTTTGGGGGGTGTTGCTTTTTTCGGCGTGAAAAATGTAGAAAAGGGTGACGGAATGGTATGAAAAATGTTTAAACACAAAAATTTATTTTTTTTAGGAAAAGGTTAAAAACTTGGTTGGGACCATTTGTACTTTGAAGGTTAATGTGAGTGTGAAAGAATATGGTGGTAAGAAGGGAATTTATTATGCTTTGATTGATATTTATGAAATTTGATTTGTTTTGTCTATAAATGAAATGTTAATTTTTTATTTAAATAAAAATGTTTTTTCTAAAACTATTTCTGTTGTCTTTCTTGGTAATTGGGGGTCAGTGTTGTTGTTGCTTGTCGAAAGAAGAAAAGCAGCAGATGGATGCCTCCCGAAGGGTTGTTGAAGAAGTAATTAAAGATATAATTAGGTTAACTAATGAGGCCAAAGACTTTTCATTTTCTGCTCATAATACCATGGTTGAAGCTCAAATTATTAAGGATAGGAATTCGGGAAAATCTGAAATCATATTTTGGCATGAAAAACTATTAAATGGAGTAAGAAAAATACATTCACAATTTGATAAAATAAAAAATGAGGAAAAGAATATAAAAAATATTAAAAAAGGCATGGAAAAATGTCTAGACAGAAAGGACCCAGTGATGTGCCAAGAATTAGCCGAAGATGCCAAACAATCAATAGAAATAGCTAAAAAATATAGGCATGAAATTGGACAGACTTATCGTAACTCTTATTCACAGCCAGATTTAGGAATTGGAGATATGGCCAATAAAATAAAAGAAATAATGCGAGAAAATCAAATAAAATTTGAAAAGCCAAGACCCTCAGCAGAATTTAGAGACGAATTCATTGCATATAAAATATAATAAAAATATATAAAAGAAAAACAGAAAAATAAAAAATAAAAAATGAATTTGGAAAAATCAGAAAAAGCTAATTCCATTTTGTTGGAAGCTGCTAAAAGAGAGACAGAGAGAGCATGGCGAGATGTCGTTGTGCTATCGGATGATGTAAGCGATTTTGCCAAGTCTTCTCGAGAAACTCTTAATCGTGCAATAAAATCAAGAGAAAAAGCTCCTTACGCTAATGGTGTTCGGGAATTGTACCTTAAAATGTCCGATTCAATTTGGGAAATTTTTAAAATCCTGGACCAAATCAATTTGGAGTCAGAAAAAGCTGAATCTGCGTGGCGTGAGTTCGAAAGATGCAAAACTTTTGACCAGGCAACAAAGCTTGAGGAACAATCTCAAAATTCTTTAACAGAAGCCCGAAGATTACATTTCGAGTCCCGAAGGGTGCAAAGCCAAATGTTAAATTATGAAAATAGGCTCCAAACAATTGTTTGGGAGCATATGGGTATATAAGAACATAAAAACTAAAAGGGCAACACTCAAAATGGAAGGGTGTTCTTTAATTGAGTCATTTCGTCATGAAGACTTAAAATTTGGTTTTACAAAATATAAAACTAAATTTTATTTTAAAAATCCTTTCATAATTAATGCTGAGGAAAATTTTAAAGATATCCTCACATCGTTAATTGAAGAAAATTATAAAAATGAGCAAGGGAAATTCAGAAGCATTTTGAAGCTTTCTTTTGGTTTTGAATCATTTTATTGCCCTCTTCGATACCCTAACGAAAACACGGCCGAGGCTTTGTTCCAACACGTCTTATTAAAAGAAGAACAATATTCGCTTTTTTATCCTTTGGATGGTGTTATAACGCTAGAAGTAACTATAATCCCAGATGTCTACAGTAATTCAAGAAATTGATTTTATTAAGAATAATGTAACAAAAAATTGGAAAATAGCCGGGAATATACTTAAACGATCAAATAATCTTGAAATCTTTGCAAATAAACTTTTTAAAGGTGTGAAAACTTTCTACATAGCAGCATTTAGTGCACCTGGAATCGAAAATTTATACTTTTCATTCTTAGAAATGCTCGAAAAAATTCAAAAATTACCCGGTCTTATTATGAGTGAATATAGAAAACAGGCCTTAGCTATGCAGAAACTAGAAATTGGCATCAAAGAAACAGATATATTTAAATGTCAAGAAGCAGAGAATATATCGGACCTTTGTTTTTCAAAGATAAATGAATTCGAAAAACAAGTGCAAAATTATCGGTTTAACATGAGAATGTTATACAATAAAATTAGAATAACTGCAGTAAAGCATTTGTTTAAACCTGAAAAAGAAATATTTTTTAGTCCTTTTAGAATAGAAAGAAATAGAGAAATAAAATTCAATCTTACAAAATCAAATAATCGCGACTAATTAAATTATAGCTCGCATGGTTTTGTGTAATATTTGCGCGCAACTCGTGTAAAAAAGGGGTTAAGCGCGCCGCGAAGGGCACAACACTCTCCCACAATGGGGCGGGAGGGGGCGACCGCCGGCGCGCGCTGCGAAGGGCACAATGTGGGGGTAAAATTTACCACCACATTTGTGGCCATATACTACTGGCGCTGACCCCGCTAGTTATTAACAAAAATGCAATTAAAATGAAAACTACAACCCTAAGAATCGATCTGAAAAATCTCAGAAAAATACACCACTATGGAAAATTTTACCAAAAATTCATCCGAAATTTATTTATGTATCCTCTATTAGCCTGCAAAATTTCGAAAAATTTCGTTAAGGTTCAAAAAAGTTACGGCAAAAAATTTTCGAGAATCCGGTTTTTTGAATTCTTCTGGCCATAACTTTTTTGAACCTTAACGAAATTTTTCGTAATTCTGCAGGCTATAGAGGATACAAGGGCTATCGAATAATACCAATAATGTTGGATTTGGTTGGCAAAGAAAAAAGTTATAGCCAAAAACTTGCGCTCGTACGAAAACGGCCCGTACGAAAACGACCCCGACCCCAAAATATGTGCTAAAAACTCCAAAAAAGGCCAAAATATGTACCAAAAATTGAAAAAAAGTGCTCAAAAAATAAATGAATTTCTCGAAAAAAGCTCATTTTATCAATTCATTAGACAATTCAAATTAAAGCATTTCAATGCTTTTTGACGTAATTTTTTTCTCGCTCTCTAAAATTGATTTATTTTTCTGAATTTTTTTCGCAAAAATGCAAATTTTGCCTGAAATGGAAATGTGAAAAAATAGTCAAAATACAAACAAAAAAAAATTAAAAAAATTGTGGGCATTTGGCCAAGAATTTGGATGTCAAAAAAAGTTTTTTTTTGGCCTACTCATTCTAAAATAATTGAATTCCATTGCTTTTCAGGGGTATACTCCGACGCAGGACGACGATTATGTGGCGGTGGCAGTCAAAGCCGAGCCCGGATACATTGGTGAAATTCAAAATTCGAAAAAAAGTAATGGGAAATGGACAATCGTTTAATTGTGTACAATATTTATAGCAAAATCAACCGTAATATACGTGGAATATTTCATTTTTTGTTCGTTTTTCAGTTGAATTCGAACCGTTCGCTCATGCCGACCGAGTCCATCACATGTAAATGATTATATTGGATATGAAAATCTATTTATCTTCCCAATTTCAGGCTCCTTTACGGCTGTTCTACGCCCGCTTACGCCGACAGAAATTTTTGGCAAGGAATGGCCACGTGTGGGGGCAACTCTCACATTCTCTACGCATGGGTAAATAATTTTAAAAAAATTATTGGGTATTTGAAATTTAATTTATTAGGCACGAAATGCTCCGCCGCCGAAATTGCCAAAGGACGTGGCATTTGCCGTTGGAAATGAGGGCGACCCGGTACAATACATCGTTTTACAGTACGTTCATAGCTCTATAAATGGGATAAATGCGGAGATTGTCACCCCCCCCCCCGCTCCCTTTTTCAGGATTCATTATGCCAAACAATTTGTTGGGCCCGTGCGCGATTTTTCCGGTCAATTGCCCTTCTTTTTTTGGCCAATAATTATTTTTGTGCGCTTTTAAGGCCTCACTTTGCATTTGTCGTCGGTGAAGCCCCGCTTTTTGGCCGGCGTTTACCTTTTCCTCAGCGGCAAATTTTTCCGCTTTCATCCTCTGTTCGTTGCTGGGCCAAATTGAAAAATAAAAAGCGAAATTTGCGAAACTGAAAAATGCGAAACGCCAAAAAATGCGAATAATGCGAAAGGCGAAATGCGAAAAGCGAAACCTCGGCCCATCCCTGATACCTACCTAAGTATTTTTTAAATATGTAAAGATTTCTATCCTTTTTGAGGACCTGACAATTTGCGCCAAAAATTTGGGAATGAAATTGTTTTGAGGCCTAAAACTATGGTTTTTTACGAGGCAATGAGTGTCGAGTCCCTATTTTAATAGACTCGGGCAATTAACAAAAAACAAACAAATTAATTTTGCCTATAATCTAAACACTTTTTTCTCTCAAAAAGGCCGTCAAATTCTCTGCCGAACGCTTTGAAGTGAGCCGGGCCGACCTTTTCCCCAGCGTTTACTCGGCACATTACCAGCAGGGTAAAACGGGCATTTAAATACTAATTGTAGGAAAAAGCTGACACTTAATTTTGGCACCCAGCGATTTTCTGGATTTTCGACTCGTTTTTGATAATACACATTTTCTTGTATTTTGTAAAATTTAAAAATTTTGCTTTTTAATTAAACATTAAAATTTGTAGATTTCTCATTATCAAAATGAAGAGTTGTCCCTTTCATATTGCAATTTCCATATTTTTTTCCCTAAAGGCGTCGGTCTGATGTTTGTGCCCGGCACTCCGTTGTACACTCAATACGGCCAGGCACAGGAAATTGCGATTTTTGTGGTGCCGCAGGCCGACTCGGACAATGCCACGCAGCCCAAAATTCAATACGCTTTCCGTGGCCAATTCGCGCCCTTTCGACTGCCCCACGTTTTGCGCTGTTGGGCCAATCAGGTGACGGAAATTGGCAATCAGAAAAAAGGGGGGAATTCGGCAAAAACCCAAAAAATGCCAAAACAAACAAACAAAATTTTTACTAATTGACACAGGTTTATGTCGGAGAGATTGCCAACGGGGAAGGAGTGTTGTGGTCATTGGAAATCCAACCGGAAGCGGCCAAAGAAAAACAAAATTTTTATGTGAATTTACCCCAAAATTGTTTGGGGTCAAATAACCGGTAGAATAAGATCATAGTTCATGGTCGTTTGACGGAGGGTGGTAGTCAAAACGGCACTCGTGGTCATTTTCTTATTCTACGGGTTTACCACCAACTTCTTGGTCATTTGACCAGGTCATTTAACCATGGTCGTTTGACCCCGTCATTTAACCACCTTCTTATTCTACGGGCCCAGGTGATTTTTTGAAAAATCCGTTTGGAGAGGCCGGGGTAATAGTTTAGATTAGGGTTGCTCCCCGAGCCTCGGGGAGCAAAATGTCGGGAACGGGAGGAAGTTCCCCGAAAAAATTTGTCGGGGATGGCTGGAGAAATTTAAAAAATGTCGGGGAGCAACACCGTCGGGGAGGAAATTTTCATAGTCTAAAAAAAGAAAAAGTCCAGAACAAAAAAGTCTTAAAAACTCATTTAAAGATACTTCCATCTTATTTCAAGTGCAATTTAGGCAAAAAATGCGAAATTTGAAAATGTGAAGTTTCGACTTTTGGTTCGGGTTCGGGGTTCGAAAATTTGTCGAAATGGATGTCAGATTCGTGGTCAGCGATATCCAGGTACAGGCCGAGCTCTAGTTTTCAAAATTACATGCCACAAAGTCGTGAAAATTCGTTATCAAAAAATTTACATTATGCCAGAGAAAATTGAAAAAATGAGAATTCATGGAAACAAAAAACAGTCCAAATTCGCCGGACTGGTTCAAACAACCGTTTTCCGGGCCCGGCCTCGGTAATAGTTTAAAGGTACCCCCCCCCATTCGAAAAATAAATTAAATGTTTAAATAAGTCATAAAGACATGTTTCCTGGGGTTTTCGAGCAGGCCTGTATTTTTCCTGGATCCAGGTACAGGTACAGGCAAATTTTTGGCAACCTGTATTTTTCCTGTACTTTTGTACAGGTACAGGCCATTTTTGGAATTTAGTACAGGTACAGGCTAAATACGAAAAAACCTGGATTTTCCTGTACAAAATTTTAGAATTTATTATTTCAAGTGATCGATGTTTTTTTCAATTTTTCAAAAATGATCAAATATATTTAAAGAGACATAATTATAGTAAATTAGATATTTTAAGATGTTCCTAAGCAATTAATTGATTTTTTCAAACCTTTGTTTGATTTTTAAAAGAAGTTCCAAAAAATACAGGTACAGGCCAATTGGGAAATACAGGTACAGGCTTTTTCCAAAATACCGAGCTCTATTGAAAGCCAAAAGAGTCCCCTTTATGGTTTTTCGGGGGGCCTAAACCGCAAAAGTCCAAATATGAATACAAGCCACCAAAGGATTTCAAATTTTCATTTCAAAGAAAATCCTGAAAATTTGAAAAAAAATCGTGCTACGCCTTGGTTTGGAATTTTAAAATTCAAATTCCGCATCCAAATAGAAATGTGAGGCGTCTTTTCTCATTCACAATTAATACTTCCGTGAATATGCTCGCATTTCTAATACATTTCTTAAAGCAGCAGTTCCATCTATTCTTTCCGCCTCGCGTCTCTGCTGCGCCCTTTGCTCCAACGATTCAACCAATCTCCTCGAGTTTCTAGACGAACGACAGGCCACGCAAGCAATGAAAATCATAAACGGAACTCCAAAAATGACGGTGATGGCAGTTATAGCAATGGCTGCATAAATCATTGCATCGAACACGGGCCGCCAAAAGGGATCAGTGGGCAGAAAAAAGGGCGGCTTAGTGACAGCAAAAGAATTGTTGGAAGAAATCTGTTGAAAAATAAATAAACCCCAAAAAACCGCCCCAAAAAACCAAACGAACAGTGTCTGTTGTTGTGCTGGTTTGAGTTTGGTAAATAATTTTACAAAAAATTAAAAATAGTTTGAAAAGTACTGATAAAATAAAGTTTAGAGTTTTCTTTTTCCAGATTGCGAGAGCAAAGGACATGAGAACTATAAAAATGTTTGCTTTTTCCATTTGCCTCTCATTATTTAAAAATATTTCTAACATAATTATTATTGTGCCCTTTTGACGTCCTTCGCAATTCTAATACGGCAAATTGTGCTAATTGCCACAAAATGAACCGACGGTAATGAGTTTTAAAAATTACAAACTTCATTTAACTACTGTTTTCCCGCATTTTCAGTTGGCTGTGCAGCGACATTTGGATGAACATTCTGCCGTTTTTTGGTCGTCACCAACTCGGCCTCAAATTGGCACTGATTTCGCCACGTTTCGACATTTTAGTGGACAAACATTTCGATGGCCAATCACAATGGACACTTTGGCGACCAATCAAAATTCGCAAAAACAAAACCATCGCTTCGCCAGAATTATGTGTGCTTAGGGCTGCCAATTACGCAAATTTTCCATTGCCAGAATATCCGTTACCCAGCAAAATTCGCTTTGATTGCCTTGCGATAAAGTAATTGAAATTCAAGCAGTTTGTTTGACAGAAGTATTCACCTCTTTTCAGGTACATTGATTATTCTGTGCTCGCATTTATCCGTGCCAATCAGCAAATTTGGGACAAAGGCACCAAGTTGCGTTTGTTGCTACCATTTACTTCACCAACAACAAATGTCGAGCCAGTTTGGGATACCTTCGTCAGTCAAATTTGGCCCATTTTTGCGACAAACATTCGCCATTTGACATTTCGAAATGCTACTTATTTGACCAAATTGCTTCATCTCATTTCGCCGACCATTCTCACAAATCTCACCCAATTGGATTCAATCGGTGTTGGTTCTTTTAAACCAGACCAAATTGATGAAGATTTCGACGGGCCAAATGCAACTCCAACTGCTGGCCAAGTGTTGTCCGAATGGTTGCACGTTCCGACAAAAGATGGACGACCGAAGCGATTGTTTTGCTATTTTCATCCGTCAGGAAACACTCAATGGATAACAGTTTCAAGAAGTGAGTTGCCCATTTCCGTTGGATTTGATTGAAATTTGTTTTTGATTGCTATTCATTATCCATTTTTTAGCTATTTCTCCGTGCCACTTCTTCTGTCTGCTACAAAAAATTTTCATCAGAACTAAAGCGACATTTGAGCCATTTGAATTGTGAATGAACGGACCAACGAAAAGCTGACAATGCCGAAACCAAAAGAAGAGAAATTGGCCAAGCAATGGATTATGAAGAGATGTGCAATTGGGGAGACGGGGCGGTTCAATGGGAGGACAATACGGAAATTTGAACGATGTCACATTTTGTCTTCAAAAAGTTGAAGTTTGCATTGGGTGAGCAAAAAAGTGCATTTTTTCTTTTATTGAATTTGAATTTTGCGCTTAATTTAGGCCAGTATCTCCACCACCGACAGAAGAAGCGGACAAAGCGTCGAAAAGGAGGGACAAAGCAGCGAAAAAAGAGGGACAAAGCAGCGAAAAAGGGACGTCTTCTGACAAATGAGCGACGGACAGAAGAACAAAAACAACAGTGATCAGCAGAAGAAGAAAATAAATATTAATTGAGAAATGATCGATCATTATATTCATCAGTGAAAATTGGTAAAATTACATATTTTATGAAGAAAATGTATGTGTTCATGGAAATAAACGATGTATAGTGAAAAAAATTAAGTGCCAAAAATTAGTTTTAAACAAACATTTAAATTTAAAATAATTCTGTTAACAATAATTGTAGTACGGAAACCCTGTGGTTTGTTCCCCCATTTTTGGGCAAAATTTTTTAAAACTTATATATAACATGTTCCATTGGTTTTGAGGTCGCTGACCAGAATCCGGCATCTATTCGACATAACGAACACCGAATTCAAATTCGAACAAAAAGTAGAAAATTCGAATTTCAGAAAACTCAGCCAATACTTTTAAACTTAATTTTGTTAAGGTTCAAAAACGTTATGGCCAGAAGAATTCAAAAAACCAGATTTTCCAACCTTTTTGGACATAAATTTGTTAAAAATTGAAGAAATTTTTTGGAATTTTGCAAGATAATCGAGCATCTTAGGCAGGGTTCCCAGATGAAAATTTTCAAAAGCCTCATTTGGCAGGCAAAAAAGCCTCATTTTTACAAATTTATTCAAAATACATTTGAAATGTTCAAATGTTATATTTCTGATTTGTCCATGATCAATTTGAGCATTTTGTGAAATCTAAGCATGAAAAACCAGTTGATTTTTTTGCGATGCTTTTTCCAAAAAACTTTTGGGGAACAAAGGGGGGCCGGCGGCGCCGCCGGGAAAAATTTTGTAATTTTTAATGCGATTTGTTAACAAATTTTGCCCAAAAATAACCAAAGTAAAGCCGTGATGTCCCATACCCAGTGCTTATGAGGGAAATAGTCCAGAGGAGCCCTCTTACGCGTCCGTAATTAGGCCCCGCAGGGCTTGGAAGGGAAGGGATGTTGATGGATGCCTGGGGGTACCTCCCAGGCGGGGATCGATTAGCCATTCCACTGAATGACTCCCGACTGAACTCCGACTGTCCCCTTTGGCTGGTTATCCGTTGCCTTTTAAGCGCCCCTCGGGATGGGAGGAGCCCTATCGGAGAGATAAAATGGGGGGGGGGAAGGGTAAAGGCCATTTCCGGTCCCGGCCTTACACCTCCGGCCCTCCAAAAGACCGTCCCTGGTCGTTAAAATTTAAATAATTTCCAAATTTGAATGAAGTCCTCAGACTTTTTCTTTCTTTTGATTTGTTTTACGATGAGAAATTTGTTTTGATTTTAAGCCAAAACTGAAAATAAAATAATTTAAATATTTATTTAATTACTCAAAA